>JAJOZX010002508.1:0-5000 GCA_023014485.1 Bathynomus jamesi
ACCAGAGGATCAAGTCATAATAGACTACTATCCACAAATATGTTACACTCTATATCTATTTATAACGGACATGCAAATATATCAGATCCAAAGAATCCAGTCAATTTCATTACGGTATCCATCAAGTCACGGTCCATATCGATTGCGGACCAAGTCAAAATTTACAACCATATACATTACAATATATACACTTACGAGGAAAAGTGTAGGTGTGTGCTGTAAAGACTGTACAGTAATGTAGAAATGTGTGTGCACCCATTTGGGTCTCCCATTTAAAGGTGTTTGTGGGGCAAGTGAAGATCATGAGTTTTTCAATACCTCACAGTACTATGGGGGGCACCGCTCGGCAGAGGAATCTCTTTAAATGGGGTGTGTAAGGACAGAGAGTATCCCCTAACCCAAGACGCTGCCTCCCTATATCCCACAACACTTGTGTTGAGCTGTGGGATCTATCCCCACAAAGCCTTAATTTTACTACCTTAAACTATACCCTTTCTATCAACATATGCGTCTAATCGATTTTTAAACATGTTTATAGACGTGCTACTAATTACTTCTACCGGCAAACTATTCCAGCTATTTACTATTCTATGCGTAAAAAAGTTTTTCGCAACTGCTGTCTCGAACCTTCTACTTGTCAACTTACACCCGTTATTTCTAGTCCTATTATATTGAGATATTTCGAAAAAGCTATCTCTATCTACGTTATCGAACCCATTCATAATTTTGAAAACCTGGATTAGATCACCCCTTAACCTCCTAGTCTCGAGTGTTGTCAATTTTAACTCCTTAAGCCTATCCTCGTACGACTTTGACCTAAGCGACGGAATCATCTTAGTTGCTCGTCTTTGAACTCTTTCGATTTTGTCTATATCTTTGCGCATATGCGGATTCCAAAATTGGACCGCGTACTCCAAATGGGGTCTAACTAATGATTTATAAAGAGGAACTATAATATCGCGCGATTTGTACTCAAAATTTCGAGCTATAAAACCTAACACTTTGTTCGCCTTATTGACCGCTGCTGTACTTTGTTTCGCTACTTTTAAATCACCAGTGACTATAACTCCTAAATCTTTTTCCTGCTCTACGCTTGTTAAATCTTTCCCTGACATACTATACGCAAAATTACCGTTACGCGAACCTATATGCAAAATTTTGCACTTATCCACGTTAAATCTCATTTGCCATGTGACTGACCAATCAACGATTTTATTCAGATCTTCCTGAATTTTACCTCTATCTTCGTCATTAATCGCCCTACCACCCAGCTTCGTGTCATCCGCAAACTTTGAAACTGTACTGACTAGGCCGACATCTAAATCGTTAATATATATAAGAAAAAGCAAGGGGCCCAATACAGAACCCTGAGGAACGCCACTCGCTACATTAGCCCAACACGACTCCGCTCCATCAACGACCACCCTCTGTTTCCTGCCTCGCAACCACTCTTCTAGCCAATTTATTACTACACCCCTGATTCCATGAGCCTTAGTTTTTTCAATGAGTCTTTTGTGCGGCACGGTGTCAAACGCTTTTTGAAAATCTAAATACACTACATCAACCGCCCGATGTCTATCGTAAACGTCAACCACGCTTTGGAAAAATTCTAAAAGATTAGTTAAGCAAGATTTGTTTCGCCTAAAACCGTGCTGCGTATTTCTAACTAGTTATGCACTTCTAAGTGTTCGACTATACGATCCCTAATTATTGATTCCAGTAGCTTACCTACAACAGACGTTAAACTGATTGGCCTATAATTTCCCGCCGCACCTTTATCGCCTTTCTTAAAGATAGGTGTTACGTTTGCTAACTTGAAATTATCTGGTACGCACCCCTCAGAAATAGACGCATTAAAAATCTTTGTTAGCGGCACAACAATGCTATCTTTTAATTCTTTTAGTTGTATGGGATATATGGAATCCGGACCCGGTGATTTACGCGTTTTCATTTTATCAATATAGCGCATTACTTCCCCTTCACTAACGACAATATTATCCAAAATATTACCATTATCAAAAGGTATTATGTCTATGACCGTAGGGATATTCGTTACATCTTCTATAGTAAAAACTGACGTAAAAAATTCGTTTAGCAAGGTAGCCATTTCCTTGTTTTCAGAACTAGATCTCCATTTACATTTTTCAATGGACCTAAGACACTTTTTACTGGATTTCTATTATTGACGTATTGAAAGAATCGCTTGGGGTTTTCTTTACCGTCACGAGCTATGGAGATTTCAAATTCGCGCTTGGACTTTTTTATTACACTTTTCGCTTCACGCCTTAGAGATATGTAGTTGTTTCGTAACAACAAATTGTCTTTATCGCACTTATGTTGCCTATAAGCCCTATCTCTACTCTTTATAATGTCTCCTACTCTAGAAGTAAACCACAAGGGCTTGTTGTTTACTTTCGCACGCTTAATTTTGTACGGTACACATTCCTCATTTATAGTCCTAAATACCGTTTCGAACGATTCCCACATTAGTTTTGCGTTGGAGTTCCCCATTACGTTTTCCCAATTGACGTGTGAAATTTATTTCGAAATTTACTAAAGTCTGCGTGCTGGAAGTTAGGAATTTTAGTCGAGTTAGTTGGTTTCGAGTGACTTACTGAGAGGACAAACTCTACCATATTGTGATCGCTATTGCTCAACGGTTCTATTACTTGAAGATCAGTAATTAGCCTATCATCCGTAGTTATTACTAAATCTAAAATACTGTCCAACCTCGTAGGTTCCCCAACCTTTTGAATAAGAAAGCTATCCTCGAGAAAATTAACTAAACGATTACCTTCCGCGTCTCCCTGCATTGTATCGTAATTCACGTTGGCGCAATTAAAGTCACCCATAACTAAAGCCTGCTCACTACCGATTATTCTCTTTAGTTCACGATATAACGCTTCGTCCGTATCAGCTGTTTGATTTGGGGGCCTATATATAACCGCAACAAGAAGTTTGAAATCGTTCAATTTAAGTTCTGCTATAGTCGAATCTATCGGTTCTGGAATTGAGTGCTTTACTTCTATAACGTTCGCAATATTATCTTTGATATACAACATAACACCGCCTCCTCGCCTACCTATTCTGTTTTTAACAAAAAGTCTATAACCTTTAATTTGATACTCCCCTACAAAGTCACGTGTTTCAGTGCTAAGCCACGATTCATTTATCGCAATTAAATCATAGTCTTTACAAGCAATTAAAGAAAAAAATTCGTTTATTTTATTTCGTAGGCTACGAGCATTTAAGGATAGAACCTTCAAATTGTTTGTAATTGCGACACCTTCGCGAGCGCAGGGGAAATTGTGGAATTTACGCTGGGACCGTTCGAGTTACGGCAGCCTGAAAAGAAGAGACAGTATTATGAAATAGTCTTCCTAAACGCGCAGCTCCACGTCATTAAGATGAAGTCCATCTTCGAGGAACAAGTCCCTCCTGCCGTAGAAACTGTTCCAAAAATTCAAAATGCACTCCTTCCTGTTGGCAAAGAGACTTTAGGTTATTGTTAATATAGGTCGCCTTGCTGTAGAAATCGTTACGTTGGATAATTCGAGGAAGTATACCTGTTAAAACAATCTTATTAGTTTTCTCCTTTAATCGCTCTAATAAGTCCCTGTACCTAGCCAGCAGTTCTTCCGATCTAGAATTTAAAACGTTATTAGTACCGACATGAATAACATACGTTGTGTCCTCGGCGGTACCGTCTGTAAAATGGTCAACACTATTAGTTATATCCTCCACCCTTGCACCAGGGTAGCAGTAACGGCGCCTACGACGAGGGTTTCTCCCACAGAATTCCTCGAGCTGCCCTCGAACAATGGAATCGCCAACGAGTCGTATTTCCGGTTCATCAGCATCTTCGAAACCTAAAACAGAAAACTTATTGCTTGTTATTACTGGTAGACAAGTCTTTGCTTTTCTCAATGGGGCTCCATTTCGCACTCGAACGAAGGGTTGGGAACTAGGGGAAGAGAGAGGGCTATTAATACTATTTATATTATTAGTAGAAACTGAGGCAGGAGGGGTCGTAACTGGAGTCTCAAGGGATTCTAATTTTGCCGTCAGGAGCATCACGCTTTCTTCAAGCTCACCCTGGCCTCCCTCTCACGTCTAATCGTTCCTCAGCACTTCCATGCTTGAGCACCACCTGCAAACTAACTGTTCATTATTATTAGCCATTGTAAACGCGTAAGCGGCAAATTTCCCTTCACAGCGACTGCAAGTACTTGACGGGGGTGCCATGCTTTTAATTAGTTAAAAAAAAAAAAAAAAAAACAAAAACGAGCGTTTGGAAATTAATAAATTACAACGTAGGTCTACCGCGTGCTTATTGTGCCGTCACCTGCGAAAACATACATTATATATATATATATATATATGTATATATATATATATATATATATGTATATTATATATGTATATATAATTATATAATATAATGTATATATATGTATATATATGTATATATATGTATATATATATATATATATATATATATGTATATATATATATATATATATATTTATATGTATATATATATATACATATATATTTATATGTATATATATATATATATATATTTATATGTATATATATATATATATATTTGTATATATATGTATAATATATACAGGGTGGGCGGAAAGTAGCTCCCTATTTTGGATTGGTAAAAAATACCTATATTATCCATTTATTTCAGAAGAATATAATGAAAGGTAGGCATACATGGTAGGTTTTCTCTAAAATTCATGTGGGCTCCAACTCTTTCCACCAGCTTCTGGAGCTGCCCGGGAATGGCGTCCACTGACTTTAGCAGGAACTCCGGCGGGATGGAGGACATGACTTCCCGAATTCGATCCTCCAGTTCTTCCAATGTCCTCGGTTTGGTGCGGTAGACTTCTTCCTTTACCCACCCCCAAAGAAAGAAGTCGCACGGTTACCGCTGAAAAACGGCAGAATCGGTTTCAGTGTAACGGTGTGGTGTGGTATGACCTCAG
>JAJOZX010002509.1:0-5000 GCA_023014485.1 Bathynomus jamesi
CTAAACACAAATAAAACCTCATTTTGCTGATTAAAAAAATTCTTTCTTTACAGCAAAATGAAAGAATAAATTTTAATTAAATAATTGAAAACTGTATACGAAATATTCCTTCCATTTTTAATAAGAAGTCAAATGTCTGTTTACGATTTTGAGCCAAACGCTGTTGGAGCGATTTTAGTGTTTCGACTTAAATGAATTTAAAAATGATCTTCCATGGATCAGTGATCGATTTAATAATATTTGAGCCTCGTAAGTTGTTAAGGATCAACTTGAAAGTAATATTTATATTTTAAATTAAATGATACGTACATAAATTAAAGAAAACATTTAATACGTTTTAATTACTTTTTGGTAAATGGATTTATGTAACTTATGGCAAATGTAAATACAGAAATTTTATTATTATTATTATTATTATTTATTATTATTATTATTATTATTATAATATTTAATAAAATTACGAATATACGTTGCTTTATTATACCTTAGTTAACCTTGGTTTTGCTTCCGCCCGAATTGTTCATTCTGACGGAGGTCAAGCTTGTCACTCCACCTTAGACCTACAGTTTAACGTCGAATCCGAACCACACCCCACCAGCAGCCCAGCGTCTTAACCACTAGGCTACCCAGTACCCAGGGTACCCGTTTATCTACCAACCAATTTCTTTATTGTGTGAAAGGATGAACAGCTGGGTTCATATATATATATATATATATATATATATATATATATATATATATATATATATATATATATATATATTAAATTATTAAATTGCAACTTATATTAGTTATTTTTTAAATGTTATATTTACATTTTTAAAAATCTATATTTTATTGTATACTACTACTACTACTACTACTACTAATAATAATAATAATAATAATGATTTTGATAACAATAAATATTAAATGATAATCATTTAACGTTAAATAAATATTAAAAGTCATCTTGGTGAAATTATCATTAAATCATTATTGACTCGAATGAAGACAAATGTCTATAATTTTTATTCATTGTCGTAAAATGAGAAAGAAAATGGATTGTTTACTCGTCACATGTCAAATTTCATTTTATTCGAATGATCATCTGATCATTAATAGAAAACTGCTCTAAAGTATCTTTAAAATATACTTCCAAAGTGACAGTAATATCCACCAGGAGTAATCGTAAACTAAAATATTAATATTTCTTTAACGATAATACTTGATTCTGATGAATATAATATATATATATATATATATATATAATATATATATATATATTCATCAGAATCAGAGGTCCTCAGCTCACCACCACAAGGAACAGTATTAGCTCCATTACTCTTCATAATCATGCTAACTGACATAGATGAGGACGTTACCAGAGACAGCACAGTAACATCCTTTGCGGATGACACAAAGATCAGTAGAAAATGAGAAACCCAGAAGATATAGGATCTCTACAAACCGACATAAACAGAATCTACAAGTGGAGGGAAGACAACAATATGAAGTTTAACACCGAGAAATTTCAGCTATTACGGTACGGAAAAGGAGAAGACCTAAAATTCATGGAATATTATACCCCAAATGGACAGGAAATTCAGAGAAATTCCAGAGCAAAAGATTTAGGGGTTGTAATGACAGATGGTGCGAAATTTGAAACAAAATAAGAGCAGTAAACAGAGCAAAGCGAATAACGGGACAGATATTGAGAACCTTTAAACGAAGGAATAGGAATGTAATGATTCCTCCACTGAAAACCCTGATCATACCCAAATTGGAATACTGCTCGGTCCTAACATCCCCATATAAAAAAGAAGACATTAGACAGCTGGAAGTGATCAAGAGAAGCTTCACAGCCAAGATCAATGGGTGCAAAGAACTAAATTACTGGGAAAGGTTACGCGAACTAGACCTATATTCACTGGAAAGGAGAAGAGAGAGATACGCCATTATTTACACTTGGAAAATAATGGAGAAACTAGTCCCTAATCTTACTCTGAACCCTATAACTCCCCAAACAACGGTGGAAGGTAGAAACGGTAGACTTTGTCGTGTTCCCAAATTGAAGGCGAGACGAGGAACATCCTTAACCCTGAAAGAAAATAGTTTTGTAGTGAGAGGACCAAAACTGTTTAATCAGTTGCCCAAAGACCTAAGAAACACGAAGGGAGTTGCAGTGGACATCTTCAAAAGAAGACTAGACGCCTGGCTCAGAACAATCCCGGATGAGCCGGGCGTGCCTGGCTATGTGAGGTGGAGAGCACAAGAAACCAACTCACTACTTCACCAGGCCAACTCGAGAGGAGGAGCGACAAGCTTGATCTTCGCGAAATGAGGAATCATCGCGTTAAACGAATAAGGTAAGGTAAGGTGTGTATATGTATATATATATATATATATACACACACACACACACACACACACACACACACACATATATATATATATACACACACACACACACGCACACACACACACACATATATATATATATATACTACCAGTCAAAAGTTTTTGTACACCCTGAAATATTCATAAATTTCAAATTTTGTTTAAAGTTTTTTATTTATTAACTAAGTTATCAAGACACAAATATTCATAAGTACAAACATGGGAACTTAAATAACAACAAATCAGGACAATTTACCAAAAGCAAAGTCTAAATTTTAGATTCATCAAAATAGCCTCCTCTAGCAGCAATTACAGCAGAACAAATTCGAGGCATGCGCTCAACAAGAGAAAGAAGATAGTCTGGTGAAAGCTGCTGCCAGCACTCTTGTAAGAGTTCCCAGACTCAGCGCTTCTGAGCACTGGATGGCTGCTTGGCTTTCACTCGTCGATCCAGTTCATCCCACACTAGCTCGATGGGGTTCAGATCCGGGGACTGTGCTGGCCATTCCATAACTGTGAGCTGACGTTGCCGTCCTTTCTGCTTCAGGTAATTTTGACACAGCTTGGAAGTGTGTTTAGGATCGTTGTCTTGCTGCATTTTGAACTGTTGGCCAACTAGTCGCAGTCCAGATGGGATGGCATGGCGCTGTAGAATGCTGGGATAGCCACGTTGGTTCAGTATTCCAGTGACTTTATGGAGATCTCCAACTTGCTACCCTGCAAAACATCCCCAGACCATCACATTTTCTCCACCGTGCTTCACTGTTGGCACAACACACTGCTGTGTCATTCTTTCACCCGCTCTATGCCGCACAAATACTCTGTGTTTGGATCCAAAAACTTCGAACTTTGATTTGTCAGTCCAAAGGACAAATTTCCACTGCTCAACAGTCCATTTTTTTTTTTTTTTAGCCTAGGTTAACCTTTTCTTTTTGTTCTGGAGTCTCAGCATTGGTTTCTTTGCTGCAGTTCGTCCTTTTAATCCTGCCTCTCTTAGTCTTCTTTGAACAGTTGATGTTGAAACTGTTGTACTTCTGGAGTTGTTCAGCTGGGCTTTGATTTCAGGTGCTGTGAGGCGTCTGTAGCGCAGACTGGTGACTCGGATATACCTGTCCTCTGAGTCTGTTGTGGTTCTTGGTCGCCCTGACTTTTTTCTGTCCTTATTTTGACCAGTTTCTTCGTACCATTTAATGGCACAAGCAACCGCATTCACAGAAACTTTTATTTTTTTTGCAATTTGCCTCAGTGATTGGCCCTCATTTCTCAAAGTTACAATAGATTGTCTTTTTTCTGTTGTTAACTGAGCTTTGGCACCGAATTTTTGCTTTTTGAAACACAGAAATATACCTTAAACTACACAGTTAGCTCATCTGCAAGGATTTTATATGTAAAGACCTGCAGCGCATGTTAATAACCGAACACATGTATTAACATACTCCTGAAGAAACACACTACCCCAGTAAAGACTTTTAAACTGTTTTTGGACCTTTGTGCAGAGTTAATGGCATTAATTTTAGGTTGCATGCTAGACGTAAATTAACACATTTTGAAGTCTATTTTGAAGAAGCTTCTGTGTTACAACACACTGCATAGGGCAGATGCACTGAAGCATACAATATGAAAGCCAGGTAAGCAAATTCATCTCTAGTACCTGTTAAGTTTACATTTGAAGTTTATGTCATGAGCTAAGCAGCAAAACATTGGAAATTAGTAAGTGTACTTAAACTTTTGACTGGTAGTGTATATAATTATTATTAATAAAAGATTTAAAAAAAATATAAATTTATAAGCTCTCGTGTGTGTGTAGAATTTTAATATTTTTACTTATGCACATACAGTATACCATACATTCATTATGTACTATCGAAACTGCGAGTATTGTATTCATACACCATTTAACCTAGTATGAATGCCTTCAAGTTTTAGTAATGTGATAAATACATATCCTAAAGCCAAGTATCTAATCGAGATACAAGAAGAAGGATCATTATAAATAATGACTATTTGAACAGTCTCCTTTTTTCTCACATCAATGATTCCATGGAAGCTTTCAAATATAAAATCCCACGAGAAGCTTTTACTGACTTCGGACAATAAATGACTGTTTAGTATCACTGAAGTCATTTCTCAGTTTCTTTAGCCAATTATCTAACAAGATCTTAAAACCTTTTTTTGCCTTTTAAGAGTTGAAAAATGTTACGCTTAAATGAACGTTTAATTTAAGCAGTAATTTTTGGGTTAACTAATTCTAGAAAATAGTACTATGTTCTCTTTTTCGCATGATTTTCAAAGGCTTTGAAAAAATGTTTTCCCAAAAGGGGGTCAGGCGAAGACAAACGAACGAGAAACATACATTTTTGTTTGTTATTTTATTCGAAATTAACAACAGGTCACGCTTATAAAGAATATTTATTTCACTGTTGCGCTTAACCTGAAAAATATTTTATGCGATCCGATAATTTGGAAGTATAGAATTTATATAAACTTTTAAGGCAGCGTTTTTGTGCAAAACTTAATAAATATACAAAATGTACATTCATTGCTATTACTCAATGAATAAATATCAACTAACCTGAAACCTCAACCTATATTCGAATCCCGAAGATTTCAAAGAATTATTG
>JAJOZX010002509.1:10000-12500 GCA_023014485.1 Bathynomus jamesi
TGATCCAGAGGTAACGACTTATCGCTATCGTTCAGTTCTACAATGAATCTTTAAAAAAAAAAAAAATGAATTCGTTGAAAAGTAGATCACCATTCATTTCAATTTGGAAGAGCTGAACGCGTTCCACAATTTCTTCAAATTGTGGGACTTTCTTCAAATCTAAGCAGTTTATGGCTTGAAGTTTTTTATCCTCGAAGTCGAACCATTTCTCCAGATGCTGCATCGAGGAAACTTTGACGATCAATCTCGAATCGTTTAACTGCTGATTCATTATCGCATTTCTGTATCAATTGCCGAGCCAAGAATCCATAAAATTTTTCAGCCTTTTTCTCACGTAACATTTGTAGAGAATATTACTCATGATTGTGTATAACTGAACAATTAATTATCACTTCATTTGTTTCAAGTTTTTTCAATGCTGGCTGAATATCGGTGCAAATGTTCATTACAAATCCTAGATAGACTTCTCCAAACTCATCATCAAAAACATTTTTAAAGTGGGTGGCAAACTGTGTCGGCTTAAAAAATAAGCTTTAACGGGCTCAAAAGAAGACAACAATCTTTCTATTGCTGACAATAAAGAGAACTATCGGGTGGGCACATGGCGCAACAATTCAGACCAATCGGTCTCCAACTAGTTGAAATATTCCTTTAGTTCGGCGGCATTTTTAGTGGAAGAGCTGAACTCGTTGGAAATTTTTATGATGATTGCCTCTATATCATACTTTAGACAGTTACACGCTGTTCTAATAGCATTGTGTATTTTGTGCAAGTTACAACCAGCTTTGACGAGGTGTTGATTATGGCTCTGCAATGTTGTGAAGATACTATTTTTGCTCCCATAGTTTATATTGGCATTATCTGCTCCATAAGCCACCACTTGCTTGAGCGACAATCCATTTGTTTTTAACCTTTGCCGAACTGCTACAAAAATTGTGGCTGAGTCCTCGGAATCCAAAGAAAAGGACGATAATGACGTCCTAATTTCTTGTGAAGTATCAAAATATCGTAGAACTAACGGGAAGGATTTTCAGTTTCCTTTGCTGGAAGCATCAATACAAAGAGAAAATGCATGATTACCACTCAAGGATTTAAGTACAAGCTCCTTAGAATGTGGAGCCAAAACGTTTGTGATGATCGATGACAGCTTTGTCCGTCCGTCCACAAGAAAATTTAATAGCAACTTTGGAATCTCTAAACATACCTTTAAACAAACTGCTCCCGCATCCAGCTGAGTTGTAACTATGTGAATGATAAATGGTGTGGTAGCAGTAAGATGCTTCAGCGAGAGCCACTTCATTTTCTTCTTGGGAATCCTTTTACACAAAAAATTCAGTGAGTGTTCGTGAGCTTGCCGATGCCTTCACATTTTCAATGTGTGCTTTGAACTTCGCATATCGCATTATATCATTTTCACCACCATGACTTATTGTAAACGGGTGATTGTTGCATATCTTGCATCTTGCAGTGAACTGATTTCTACCAGGCTGAATCCAATTGAAAGTTTTTGTCCAATCCTTGTTGAAAGTCACTAGACGTTTTTGTTTTTTAGGAGGAGTCTCTGAACTAACCATTTTGCTAGGGAAAATTGTAAATAATATTATTATAATAAGTAAAAAAGACATGATTGTAAATAATTAATTAAAAAAAAATAGTCTAAATCTTATAAATAAAATCAAGTGTGTGTGTGTGTGTGTGTGTGTGTGTGTGTGTGTGTGTGTGTGTGTGTGTGTTCCTCTTTCACGCAAAAACTTTCACGCAAATGCAGCAATTTACACCTGAACGATTTCTTCTAAAAAGTAGACATACTTAGATTACTTACAGATTTGATTTGAATTACACAATCTCAAGTTGTATGGTCATTGGTCAAGCAATCGTAGGATTCACACTAATTCAAAGCTTACAATATAACTACAGCCGAAAAACTGCCAACTCTTGGTCGAACGCAACATTTTATAAGCGTTATGTAATTTCTAGAATGTTCTAGAACATTCAACATTACTCTACAGAATTCTACAGGATCCTACATAATTCTAGATAATTCTGAATCAATTCATCCCGAAAAAATTTGCTTAAAAAATATTTTTTGCGGGACATTTTGAATACAAAGCGGGACGCGGGATTTTTTGATCAAATGCGGGATGTCTGGCAACCTATCTTAACTTATAGCCTAAGTTAAGCTAGACTAAAACAGACTTTATGGACTTGGTGGTCTTATTCGGTCCTACTTCAGGGTTGTCGACTTGACGCAGGTCTACTTTAGGTCTCAATTAGCATAAATAAAAAAAGGGGCCACTATTTGTGGTCGTCTTTTTAAACTTTGCAACAACACCAACACAACCTGCACCATTGTACGGTGCAACAATCCTGTATCTAACCTACCAAACTGAATTGCAAGAGAGAGCTGTCTATAAGACCACGCCCTACTAGTGCCACATTCAACAAAAAAAGTAAAAAGAACGCTGTCGGTATCCAAAACTGATGCCACAAGAGCCCCAAA
>JAJOZX010002509.1:20000-22500 GCA_023014485.1 Bathynomus jamesi
AATAAACTAGAAGAAACTCAGATACATTTCACAGCCAAGATTGATGGCTGTAAAGAACTCAACTACTGGGAAAGACTACGTAAACTAAATCTGTACTCCCTGGAAAGAAGAAGAGAGAGGTACACCATAATCTATATATGGAAAATGATCTAAAACTCGTACCAAACCTCAAACTAAACCCAATTACCATCCAAACAACGCTGACTAATAGGAAAGGCAGAATGCGTAATGTTCCCAAATTAAAGGCCCAACGAGGGACCTCTTCAACATTGAAGGAAAATAGCTTGGTTACCAAGGGGCCAAGACTTTTTAACCAGCTTCCAAAGGACCTCAGAAACGTTACAGGGGTCAAAGTTGAAGTCTTCAAAGCAAGTCTAGATGCCTGGCTCAGGACGGTACCAGATGAGCCGGGTGTACCTAGCTGTTGCAAGAGAGCAGCTCGCTCCTCCACTAAGCCAGGCGGCCTAGAGGCGGGGCCACCAGCTTGACCTTCGTGTGAAGCGAGACCAACACACGGAACTTAAACAAGGTTAACGATATATTATATATATATATATATATATATACACATACACACACACGAATGAAAGTGTAGCGTCTATATAATATACAAAAACAAATAAACTCCCTGAAAGTACCTCTACTATAAAATAAATTGTATTAAAATAATCACTTAGGTGGTGGGAACAACATAAACGTACGAATATTTATTCAGGAGCATTTAGAGTCATCTTCAAATCACTCTCAGAAAGTGAAAGGAGATGTCAGCTGGATGAAAATATCACTTGACAGCTACGAGAAGAAATAAAGTTTGAGATAGACAACTATTTCATTTTATATTTTATAGAGAGAATTCTTTTTCGAAAATGAATATATCGGGTATCTTTCATCCTAATAATATAATATATATATATATATATATATATATATATATATATATATATATATATACAGTATATATACACCTTACCTTATGAACCTTATGTTGTTTCGTGTGTTGGTCTCTCTTCACACGGAGGTCAAGCTGGTGGCCCCGCCTCTAGGTCTGGCCTGGTGGAGGAGCGAGTTACTTTCTTGCGCTCTCCACCGTACATACCAGGCACGCCCGGCTCATCTGGTACTGTCCTGAGCCAGGCATCCAGTCTTTTCTTGAAGACTTCAACTTTGACCCACGTTACGTTTCTGAGGTCCTTAGGAAGCTGGTTGAAAAGTCTTGGCCCCCTGACAACCAAGCTATTTTCCTTCAGGGTTGAGGAGGTCCCTTGTCGTGCTTTTAATTTGGGAACACTACACATTCTGCCTTTCCTATTTTCCAGTGTGTTTGAATGGTAATTGGGTTTAGTTTTAGGTTTGGTACCAGTTTTTCGATCATTTTCCATATGTAGATTATGATGTACCTCTCTCTTCTTCTTTCCAGTGAGTACAGATTTAGTTTACGTAGTCTTTCCCAGTAGTTGAGTTCTTTGCAGCCATCAATCTTGGCTGTGAAATGCCTTTGCGTTTCTTCTAGTTTATTAGTTTCTTCCTTTTTATATGGGGACGTCAAAACTGAGCAGTATTCAAGTTTTGGTATAATCAGTGTTTTTAGCAGGGGAATCATTACTGTCCTGTCCCTTCTCTTGAACGTTCTTAGAATCTGTCCGGCGACTCTTTTTGCTTTATTTATCGCTATCTGATTTTGTGTTTCGAATTTCGCATCATCTGTCATTATTATCCCGAGATCAATCGCTTTCATGCTTCTCTGAATTTCCTGTCTATCTGGAGCATAATATGCAGTCTGTTTAAGTTCTTCTTTTCTACCATATCTCAAGAGTTGAAATTTCTCGGCGTTGAATGACATGTTGTTGTCTTCTGACCATTTGTATATTTTGTTCGTGTCCCTCTGCAAGGTCTCCACGTCATGTACATCGCTGATTTTTCTGCTGATCTTTGTATCGTCTGCAAAGGATGTTACTATACTATTGCTGTTTACTCCGCTGTCTATGTCTGTTAGCATGATAATGAACAGGAGTGGGGCCAGTACTGTCCCTTGTGGTACTGAGCTGCGTACTTCCGATTCTGATGATGATATACCTTGAATTTTGACGACCTGCAGACGATCACAAGGAAGTTGTAGATCCATTTTCCCACTTTGCCTGTTATTCCCATGTCTTTAATTTTATGTCCTATTATACCATGGTCACATTTATCGAAAGCTTTAGCAAAATCTGTGTATATAACATCGTAGTTGTCATTGCCTTCCAATGCATCTAGGATATTGTTGTAGTGCTCTATTAGTTGTGATAGGCATGATCTACCTGATCGGAATCCATGCTGATTTTCGTTGAATCTTTCCCGTGTCTCCAGGAAATCATAAATTTTCTCTCTAACTATTCTTTCAAATACTTTGGTGAGGTGGGACGTCAATGACACTGGTCTATAGTTCTTTGCTTGAGATCTGTCCCCTCCTTTATATAGGGACAATGTTTGCTCTTTTCAAGATGCTCGGTATTTCCCCAGT
>JAJOZX010002509.1:27500-77500 GCA_023014485.1 Bathynomus jamesi
AACCTAATTTCATTCATTTCATTCATAAGGATTTTTACGCTAATCCGCGTACGCAACTGATCAAGGTGAAGAGAATGTTACGCCTTGCCTTAGGTATATATATATATATATATATATATATATATATATATATATATAGTAATTTATATATTTGAAAGTGTTTCAGTTGTTTAGAAATTAGAAATTAGTTTTAGGTCTAGAAACTGAATACTTTTAAACGTAAAATGACCATACCTTATACTTTTTACATTTTTCATTGCCTTATTTATGAAAACAAGTTCTCTGGTAATTTTACACCTACCATATATATATATATAATATAATATATATTATCGTAAAGAACGACGCTTGTATAGGAGATATTCCGCGCAAGACGAGAGAGAGAGAACGAAACAAATGAAAAAATGAGGTAACCACCCGGGAATCGAACCCGGGATCTTCCGATTGCCGGTCAGATGCGATACCATTACACCATGGGCCTCACTCTTCCAAATGCCGTAATTCTTCTACATACTCGTGTTCTTTGCAGTTGAATGTATATAATGTTACGGCATGCGAGAGGTGCCCCCTTGGGCATAGGTTTCTGCGAGTATGTAGAAGAATTACGGCATTTGGAAGAGTGAGGCCCATGGTGTAATGGTATCGCATCTGACCGGCAATCGGAAGATCCCGGGTTCGATTCCAGGTGGTTACCTCATTTTTCATTTGTTTCGTTCTCTCTCTCTCGTCTTGCGCGGAATATCTCCTATACAAGCGTCGTTCTTTACGTTATTTATACTGCGTGTTCTTTGCAGTTGAATGTATATAATGTTACGGCATGCGGGAGGTGCCCCCTTGGGGCATTGGTTTCTGCGAGTATGTAGAAGAATTACGGCATTTGGAAGAGTGAGGCCCATGGTGTAATGGTATCGCATCTGACCGGCAATCGGAAGATCCCGGGTTCGATTCCAGGGTGGTTACCTCATTTTTTCATTTGTTTCGTTCTCTCTCTCTCGTCTTGCGCGGAATATCTCCTATACAAGCGTCGTTCTTTACGTTATTTATACTGCGTGTTCTTTGCAGTTGAATGTGTGTGTATATATATATATATATATATATATGCACTAAAATCACAAAATAACACGTGACCTTATTAATAAGCAAACAACCACAGGGAAAAGGAAACACAAAGTCCAAAGTTGGACTTTGTGTTTCCTTTTCCCTGTGGTTGTTTGCTATATATATATATATATATATATATATATATATATATATATAGTTTAGAGGCAGGGACATGAGCTTGACCTTCGTGCAATAAAGGTTTGACGGGCGAAACTCCTACAGGTTATCAGGTATATATATATATATATATATATATATATATATATATATATATATATATATATATAATTTGAGATTTATTCCAAGAATTAGAGGTAAAATGTTGTTATCATTTCTTGCTTGTTTTTACCTCTGCTGATATATTCACGTCAGTCCTGTATTATAGACAGGGTAAGTTTAACTGTTTTATCCCGCTTAAGGTCAGACGATTTTATTTGGTCTTACAGAAGACTATACTGGTGAAAATTGAGTAATAACTATAAAGATAAGATTTAGTCCAAACAAAGTATTAAAAAAAAAAGAACATCCCAAACCATTTAAACTGAAGGGTGAAAGGAGAATTGAATAGTGACACGAAATAACTTATAATCCGCATCAAAATATTTATTTACTGCATAAATGAATGTCTGTAGCAAGTACTTGGAGAAAAACTATTCTCAAACCATACTCTCTCTCTCTCTCTCTCTCTCTCTCTCTCTCTCTCTCTCTCTCTATATATATATATATATATATATATATATATAAGCGTCGTTCTTTACATTAATTATACTGTGTGTCGTTTGCAGTTAAAATGTATATGCATATACGGCATGAGAAGGTGCCCCCTCAAAAGGGCATTCGATTCCGCTCGTATGTAGGAGAATTACGAGTGCTGATTGATCGAGGACCTTAGTGTAGTGGTTATCATATCCGACCGGCAATTGGATGATCCCTGGTTCGATTCCCGGGAGGTGCCTCATTGCTCATTTTCTCTCCTCTTCTTGTGCGGCAACTCTTCTAAACAAGCGTCGTTCTTTACATTAATTATACTGTGTCGTTTGCAGTTAAAAAAAATATATATATATGTATGTATGTATATATATATATATATATATATAGTCTATATATATATACTTTGCCAACACCACTTGCAGCTTTCAGTCCTTATGTCTATGCTATACATAAGTGTACCGATAGGCACTTGCTTGAATAGCGCTTTTTGTTTGTCAGTGGAACTTAAAGTTCTTTGCAGTTAAAATATACTCTATGAAAGTATATATATATGTATATGAAAAATTATTTCACGAAAGTGACACGTGAAAAATATTTATGATGAATAAAACCACGAAGGGAAAAGAAACACAAAGTGGTGCTCAAGCGCTTTCGTCTAATGAATGTTCCTGAGTGTTCCTGAGGATGTCATTAGACGAAAGCGCTTGAGCACCACTTTGTGTTTCTTTTCCCTTCGTGGTCTTATTCATCATATATGTATATATATGGAATATGATGCATGAGCAGGCATGATTTTTGCATGAGGCAAAATTAGCCTCACCGAGATTCGAATCCAAAATCACTTGGCTCGAGCGTAGGGTTAGCCCGACGTGGGTAACGGGTTACTCGCAAAGAGGTGTGGAGCCTCTTTGCGAGTGACCCGTTACCCACGTCGGGCTAACATCATGAAAAAGAAAAAAAACTATAGTGTTTGTCATTTACCATTACTTATTCGGACTATAGTGGATTTAATTTTCCCAGAAGAGTTCCTTGTTCCATGCACGGTCTGTGTGTATCATATATATATATATATATATATATATATATATATATATATATATATATATATATATATATATTATACATACACAGGGCGTCCCAAAAAAATGTATACACACTTTAACAGCTGATACCTCAATTGATGTTTCTTTCTTTCCAAGTTAAACCCATTAGAATTAATAATGGCAGTCAGACTAAGCTTTGAACAAAGGAAATTCATTCTAAAATGCTACTGGAAGTGTGAAAACGCAGTTGAAGTGCAAAGACAGTTTAGGAGGGAGTTTCAAACAGATCCACCAACGCGACTTACCATCACTCGAATTAGAGATAAGTTTGAAGCCGATGGAACTGTTCAGAATGTCCACAAGAAGCGTTCCGGAAGACCACGGACATCGACAAGCCCCACAAAGCAAGAAAGAGTACTGGAAACGTATCACCAAAGTCAAAGAAAATCTGTGCGGCAAGCGAGTCGTGAGGTAGGAATTTCAGAATCGTCTGTCCAACGCATTTTGAAGCGCTGTCAATGGAAAAGTTACATTCCAAGATTAGTCCATGCTAATAATGAAGATGATCCGGACCGAAGAGTGGAGTATTGCGAGTGGTACTTGGCACGATGTGGATGTGGACTGGACGAAGGGGTTTCGTAGAATACCCTCCGCGTTCACCAGACCTCACACCACTAGACTTTTTTTATGGGGATACTTAAAGACAAAGTCTACGCTATAAAACCTGCAACAGTCGCTGAATTGAGAGAAGCCATTGAACGAGAATGCACACAAATACCAAACGAAATGTTTCGTGATGTTTGCGATTCCATTGCTTCGCGTTATCAGCAGTGCCTGGACCAGAACGGACGTCAGTTTGAAAACAGGCGTTGACCAAACAATTAAATAATGTCTGTAGATTCTATTACACTTTGAAAATGAAATGTATTTTAATAAACACTGCCTTTATAATTATTTAAAGTGTGTATACATTTTTTTGGGAAGCCCTGTATATATATATATATATATATATGCGTGTGTGTGTGTGTGTGTGTGTGTGTGCGCGCGCGTACATGTGTGATTTCGTAGATGAATACTTTGAATTTTTAAATAACAGCAAACACTACTCTTTCCCAACCAATTTCTGCGCAGAAGCTGTAATTTCAACATGCAAATTTCCCATTATATTTTCTATAAAATAAAAAGCTATTAAAGTAATAACAATGTAGACATATTTATATCGGAGAAAATATCGTGTTTGTGTTCGTTTATTGACAAAATAGAAGGAAGTAACGCAAATACTAGCTCATTTTTTCATGGTTTTAACCTGATTGGTCAGTGTGCCGTAACATGGTATGCATAAATGCTTAATTTTTTTATATATTAAGTACTTTTTTTCTAGTGGGTGTGTGCAAGGTGAGGTTTGCCTTCCCTTTTTGTTTTATTTGACGTATTCTCAGGTGAAGAACAACAACATTCTCTAGTTTAGAAAATTATCTGGTTTTGTGGAAAAAAAAAAACTAACCGTCTCACTCCAATTGAAATAATAATAATAATAATGATAATAATAATAAAAATAATAATAATAATAATTTTCAAATATATTTACTTATATAACGTTGAATTGTTCTGTACAAGTTTAGATCAACAAATCTATATATGGTTACCGCATATTACGTAACTTTGCTGTTTATATAACAGATTTTGTAATGAAAAACATTTATAGGACGTTCATTTAAAATGGGTACTTGTTAAGACATATATATTTCAGGTTATTATTATTACTATATTATTATTATTATTATTATTATTATTATTATTATTAAAATATATAAGAATCAACTTGTTTTAATTTCATAGAAATCTTTCAACCATTTGTTATTTCTAAATTTCCTGCTTGTAAGTCAGTGTATGAATAACCAGTTTTATGGATGGAAAACCCTAAACCCACCTTAAAGCTATATAAGGAATAAAGTATAAGAAGTAACACAGATAACAACCTTTTCCTACAAACTAATATCGATGCAATCGAATTTGCATAGAAATTTCCTGTGATGCAACATGAGTGAAAAAGACTATATATATATATATATATATATATATATATATATATATATATATATATATATTATATATATATATATATATATATATATATTATATATATATATATATATATATATATATATATATATATATATACGGCCCACCATATATATATATATATATATATATATATAATATATATATATATATATATATATATATATATATATATATATATATATGGTGGGCCGTAAGTTTCCATACATAGGAAAAATTAAACGTTTGTTTTTATGTTTCAGATACCCTAAGAATATACGTTTGACGTAATCTTGTTTACTGATGAAGCAAATTTTTACGTCAATGGAGAGGTTAATCGGCAAAACATACGTTATTGGAGTAATGCTAACCCTAACTGGCTGAGTCCGACGAAGATGCAAGGTGCCGGTAAAGTGATGGTGTGGGCCGGGATATGGGGTGACAGAATTATTGGACCAATTTTTGTCAGTGGAAATCTTAATGCCGAAAGGTATTAACATGTTGCAAGAAGAGATTTTCCCATCCCTGCTAAACGAGGAAGGTAACTTCCCAGTTTACTTCCAGCAAGATGGAGCTCCACCTCATTATGGTCTTCACGTGCGTCGGTATTTGGATCAGCAGCAGTTTCCGGATGCTTGGATTGGTCGGCGTGGTCCTGTGGAGTGGCCTCCCAGATCCCCAGATCTCACCCCCCTTGATTTCTATCTTTGGGGGCACTTGAAGGCCATGGTGTATCAGGAAAGATACGAGACATAAATCATCTAAAGGAACGTATCACCAACGCCATTACAAGCATAACGTCAACTGTGCTAATGCGTGTTCATCAACAGTGGGGAACACGTATTGAAATGTTTTTCAAAACAATGGCATCCATGTAGAGCATATTATATAAATAAAAATGGTTGTCCATAAAAAAATGTTTATTTTCCTATGTATGGAAACTTACGGCCCACCCTGTATATATATATATATAATATATATATATATATAATGTGTGTGTTCCGTTGCTGGCTATAGTATTAGCTGAAATTATTGCACGCACTTTATTAAACGACCTTAGAAATCCCATGCACAGTTCGATGGCCTCCAAACAATGGTTATTTACAAAACGTTCTTCGTTTATAATCGTTTTATAAACGCTCATAAACGTTCAATTAACGTATTTTTGTTTGATGGGCGTCCTGATTTCCGATAAACGATACGCAGAATCAAAATGGTCGATCGAAGATGAGCGAGAATCGTCATTTACATACGAGACATTTGCTCATTTTCTTCGAGTAACGAATAAAACCGGGTTGGAGTAAAAAATCGTTTGCACACTCACTCCACACATTATTATATAATAAGTACAGCTGTGGTGCACTTATAAATAGGAGTAAAACCCCGTATAGACGAGTTGTAATTTAATATTAATAATAATAATGAGTCTTGAGGGAGGGACGGAAACTGGCAAAGCGCTCTGGCCAATAAATGCAGCCCCTCGCGATAACTCCTGAATTATAGTATTACTAGTACCATCGGGAGTCGAACCGCCGACCTAAGTGTCTTCACTTGGCTTACGAGGAAACGGCGTTACTCACGGAGCTAGAGACGCTGTCAGTATTTTAATGTTGGGTCTTATTTCCATGAGAAGCGTGGCAACGCAACCGAGCCTATATAATAATAATAATACTTCCTTTGATTTCTTTTGAGGGGGTGGGGAATGGGTAGCGTCTTCGAAATAAAACCAAATCAGCGTCCCACAGACACGAAACCACGAACAGAGAACTTAAATTCGGCTAAAATTTCATCAAAGTCGTGTGTTACACAGAAAAAAAAAAAAGGTTGGTGCTAATCATGAAGATAGTTAATTCAACGTGTCATGATTCCAGTAACCATACTTATTTTTCTGGGAATAAACTTACATAGTTCGTGCTGACATCACATTGTTAAATTAACCACTTTGGATTGGTAGCCAAATAATTTAGTTGCTGCAACCTCTTCCCGCTCCTTTCTCCGCCAAAATGTTTTTTTATAACTTAAAAGAACCCTTGAGGAACATTACAAATCTCTCTCTCTCTCTCTCTCTCTCTCTCTCTCTCTCTCTCTCTCTCTCTCTCTATATATATATATATATATATAATATATATATATATTATATATATACCGTAAGCGTGAAATTTATTTGGAGAAAGTAGAAAAGTATTTTTGAAAAGGTGGAGGAGAATATTATAGCTTAATTTTCGTCTGTGATCTGCAGATATATTCCGATAATAATTATAATTTCTGAATGAATGTTAAATTAATCCTTAGAAATCCCCAACTGCAACACGGTGCAACATATATATATATATATATATATATATATATATATATATATATACGTCACATACATGAATTTCATTAGCAGTCATTAAATCATTCTATAATTGATTACCATAATTTATCACACTGAAACCTCACTCTGTGACATGTAGAGATTAACAATGAATACTCTCTCTCTCTCTCTCTCTCTCTCTCTCTCTCTCTCTCTCTCTCTCTCTCTCTCTCTCTCTCTCTCTCTCTCAATTAAAATAGAGAAGTGCCTTCGAGAATGTTCTCCATTTTTCTGGTCTTCTTCCGTTTTCTTAATTAAAGGCTAAATTCAAAAAGATTTTATACAAAGAAATTTTCAAAAGTATTATATATATACACAGGGTGTTCTAAAATTACCTAGTAAACTTTTATATGAATCTCTTAACAATATCTTAACAAAAATTATGCGATATTTAACAATTATATTTCAAATACAGCAACAGTAATTGTTTATTTTAGATATTCAGTGTTTTCCTTCAACTTGAATACATTGTTCACGACGTCCGACAACTGATTGACAGACATACAAAAGTTTACTAGGTAATTTTAGAACACCCTGTGTGTGTATATATATATATATATATATATATATATATATATATTATATATATATTACTCGTATATATTACTATTGGAAAAAGGATTTTACAATGATGTTAATTACATTAATTATAATGGATTAAATAAGGTATATAAAGAGGCCGTTTTCATTAGAATTTGGAAAGTAGAATGTGTTCAAAAGTAATGAAAAGACCGTCATATGTTATTGAAATATATATTAGTATATTGAGGTATATTATTATATAATTATAATTATAATAATAATAATAATAATAATAATAATAATAATAATTGTTATTAAGATTTTTAGGATGATAAATATTTATATCGTTATTAATAAAATTAATAAAATAAGACCATGAAATTGATTAAATAATTAGTTAAAAATGTATAAAAATTAGGGTCATGGAAAATTGAACTTACCTAAAATTTTAAAAGGCAAATCAAATTAGAGACAACACTTGCGTTCAAAAAAGATATAAAAATTATTATCAGTTAATGTTTTAAGTCACAAGCACGAATATATATAATATATATATATATATTAAGGATCATGAGGCAGTTTTAGAACGAACTCGAGAGAGAAAAAGAGGGACAGAGAATTTTTCTCACTCCTACACCTTATCAAGTCTGGCGCACAACTGAGACATATGCGAAAATTTCGTTTTTGTATATTCTACGAAATCTCGTTAACTTTTTATGATTTTTTTTTCCAAAAGTTACCATTATTATCATCATTCCGTACACACACACACACACACACACACACACACACACGGAAACAGTATGTTACCTCTTATTGTAACGGAATCATTCGGTGTATTTAGCAAAAAAAAAATTCCATCTGTTCTGCAAAGATTATTTATCTGATACGAATCTAACGGGAATTATTACACAGATTACTTGAAACGCTGTTTGCTTTCTAAGATGACTCAAAGTCTCGTTAGATAACTCCTTGGGTGTATATATATATATATACACCTTGCGCAATATCGAAGTTCATGCAAGCAGGTAAATAATGTACGAGCGGGACTAACATATGGGCTCTTTGTAGAAGTTACAACGCATTTTGTTTACAACCTTAGAGTCCCTATTTAAGGATAAGGTTAATTACAGTTTTAAATATACAGTATATATATATATTGTTACTTTTTTGGCTTCGAACAAATGATATTCTGGATCGACCTACGTTTGACCCTTCTGCAGCATCACGCCCCATATATATGTTAGTTTCTCCTTAATTACGAGTAAAAGTCGTTTTCTTTGAAGGTGAAATGACGTTCAGTAAGGTATTAATAAAATGAAAGCGCTTAATTTAGTATTAAAAATTATTTATTTATTTATTAATGGGGTAATAATAATAATAATAATAATAACAATAATAATAATAATAATTTTCGTTAATTGTGAATTTGTTCACAATTAAAAATTACTTTCATTAGTATTTGAAAAGGACTTCAAAAGCATATTCTTCTTTTAAAAAAAAATATGCTGGATTTTTTCTTAAGCAGTGAGGATTTGTTTTTCTTCTTATTTTAGTTAACCATTTCCCCAAATGTTGTTTTTATGCGAAGAAAACAATAGCAAACAATTTGTGCGACATTATTATTTTTTTTCTTTCCAAAAAGTGAATGATATTCTCACCAAATTTCACATTTTCACAAACCATACTTTTGTGTCACGTTTTCCTTTTTCTTTTTTTGAGTATTGGAGGGGAGTAGTTGATAAAACAATTAAACAATTCTAATTATTAATATATATGTATATATTTGCCTTTGGTTTTTATTTTAGGTTTAATTTTTATAATTTGTACGCTATGTATTAAAAAAAATCTTGCACCATGAATGACAAAAGATACGCAGTATTTTGCTTAGAAATCTACGCAAACTATTTAAGAAGTAAAATCGTAGCGTTTTTACTTACTGTTTCTACTGAAGTAAAGGAACGAATAAATGCTACATTTTATTTTAATTCATCAAAATATGTAATCAAAATAATTAAAAACTACTTATTAATATTTATTTTAACTGGTTAGTTTAGCGACATTATCATACGTTTCTTTTATTTACATTTTCGTCAGCCATTTCTTTCATTTCTTACTGTGAACTTTTACAATTTCCACAAATGATGACAAAAATGACAATAACAATTTTATATTGCGTGCATTTTATGTAATAATGACAATGTGTACATTCAAATAGTGTATATTGACATTTGTTATTGCATTTGACACATGCTTTGCATACATTAGCGGTTTTATAACGGTAAAATTTAAATAATTTTGTTGCACCTTATCGTTCTCGTTTTTTAAGCATTCTCTCTCTCTCTCCCTCTATCTCTCTCTCTCTCTTTATATATATGTGTGTGTGTGTTGTGTGTGTGTGTGTGTGTGTGTGTGTGTGCCTACACACTTATTAAAAATAGCGAGTCATCCTTAAGCTCATCTTACTACACAAATGATGTGTTCACAATTGATGTTTTGTGCTTTGACTTCGTTACAGAAATCGTTGCAAAAGTTATGATGATCCAAATTGCGGAACATATTCCCATTTTTGCAACAATTTCAGTTTTAGGTTCAGCGATTAACACGC
Source organism: Bathynomus jamesi (assembly GCA_023014485.1). Classification (NCBI taxonomy): domain Eukaryota; kingdom Metazoa; phylum Arthropoda; class Malacostraca; order Isopoda; family Cirolanidae; genus Bathynomus; species Bathynomus jamesi. Next base: position 37,903 of record JAJOZX010002509.1, read on the forward strand.
CAATACTTCTAAATTGTTTTAGAGTTTTATTTCGAAGGAAAATCTAGAAACGTTGATAAATTCAAGCCGTCGAAAGGCGTCCTTGATAAGGAGTGAGGGAGGGAAAATATCTATAAATAGCTTGTGTTCAGTTTCAATATATATATATTTTTTTTTTTACTTTTATTTCACTGGTGTCATCTTGGAGGACAGCTTACAATGGTCTGGTTGATGTCAGAGAATTAGATTTGGATGACCAATGGATCTATCTGGTGCATGGTTTTTTCCAGATTGTCTATTAAAGGCTTAAATAATGGCGTTATTTTTTAAATTTATGTTTAGATATAGAAATAAAAACAGAATCCTCCATTTAATTTTATTTGTTTGGAGTGTGCTAAGCATATTACAGGAAACCAATAGGTGTGAATTATCCACATTGAAGGGTAACGCATTTTATCCGCATTGAAGGGTATCCGCATTGAAGGGTAGCCGCATTGAAGGGTAACGTATTTTACTATTTTCAGCACTTGTTGCCGATCCCAAAATTCTAATATATGTTTACCTAACACAATGGTTACTATTTAAAAGTGAGAAATTCAAACTATTTTTTTTTTCTCTCACACGAATTTGAACTAAACTATAATTTATTAAAGTATTCAGTGCGTGTGGTTGAAAAATTATGACGTAAACTAAAAGTTGCATGTTGAAGATTTATATCCAAAGAATACTAAATTCTTACTTTATGGCTGTAATCCAGAAAAATAAATGGAGTTAGAATGGATTCCTGGGAAACGTCAGTATATTTTAATGGAGTTAAAGCTAAAAAAAAAAGGCACTTCATCACTGAATGTTCACATCCAAAGACCAGATAGAAAAAGTGAAAACTAGGAAAAATTTAGATGGAAGACACGCAGCCATTGGAACGGTGTTTGGAAAGTGATAATTGAAGGAAAATGCGCGTAGAGACTGGAAATATCAGTCACTCTTACAGTGTCTGAGATGCATCGAAATATCTATTTTAAAGTAAGTTTCCGAGAAAGGAAGTTCATTATCTGAGTGAGTGAAGTGGAAAATAGAGAATTATGCTTCAGGTTACAGGAAATATATGCACTTCGCCCAATTCCGTATGTGAATAGGCGCATGGTGTAAGTCTCAGAACGACAGTGTTCTCAATATTTAAATTGTCAAATCTAAAAGAAAACTTTATTTTTAACTTAACTTTGTTTCTGTGAAATAAGTATTCATTTAAGCTGATATAAAATACTATTAATTATTATTTTAATTATTTATGATATCAAATTGGAAAGGAAGAAAATAAAAAAAAGAAAGAAAACTTTATATTGATAAAATAAATATTACAAGAATTTTAACATGGAACATATACAAATTAGGAAGTATTTTTATTTTAAAACAATTTGGCTTTTAAGCTTTTACTTTTAGCTTTATTCTGCTCTCATATCAGTTAAAGGATTACTTCTAGAGCCGGCACTAGGGGCGGGCGAACGGGGAGACGCCCGGGGCGCACTGCCCTGGGGGCGCCAAAAGCTCTTCGTAAAAATTATCGATTGCATGAATACAATCGTTATGGCATGTATAGGACGCCAAATACTTATTCCGCCCTGGGCCCATTAATGCTAAGGCTGGCCCTGATTACTTCTACTCAATGACATTCCCATTCGTGGCCCGCGCCAATGAGAATGGACAAAGTGAGAATTCTAAGACTGCAAAAAAAAAAAAGCTTCTTTCCTGATCTGGGAAAAAATATCACTCCCATTCGCGGTAAAGGCGCGATTAATTAATTTATTGGGGCTGTTTAACTTCCTTCGCAACATTTAAGGTCATATGACGGAGGGGACCTACAGCTTTACGTGGGATCCGAACCACGGGTCGCTACATAATCCATGCGTGGAGGACGGTCTCCCATCCAACTACTACCCAAACCCAACGTCGCTTAACTTCACTGATCTCCAGGAAGCGGTGTTACTACATTGGTCACGACGTAGCCCTTGGTAAAGGGGCGCAATGAAAATGGTTAATATTTCCTAACATAACTGAACTTAACCTAACCTAACCTAGCTAAACCGAACCTAACCTAACCCAGGCCAAAGTGGAAAAGCCGTGGATGAGAATGAGAATGGCTTGAAATGGGAATAGATCGATTTGAGAATTGCCTCCGTTGAGATTTCTCACTCTTGAGACGATACCAACTAAAAAGTAACGCATAGAGGAAGTTGACAAACATGACTGAGTAATACATAAAGTATTCTACTGTTGTACCCATCAAATTTAACATGCCCAGATCTTTTGTAAAATAGATGTAGAAATTTTAGTTTAAGATTTCTTTGTGTAACATCTTTAAAAGCAAAGGGGTTTTGATTTATAAATATTCATGAACGAAGGAATAAGTGTTTTTCCAATTTCTTCGCGTTTGTTCTATTTAATTCAGTTTCTCATCAGAGGGATATTGAAATCGATTTAATTGCGCATGAAAAGTAAAATCTGTAATTTGAACACCGACTAAAGTAAAAGATACCGACACCTTGTCTATAATCCAAGTCAGGGTGTGTAATCCGAGAGGAGCACTTGTTGTTTGACAAGTCTTGGATAGATTTATCGTAGAGTCAAAGGGCAGTTAATTTACGAGTCTGGGTCCATTAGGAACCTTGTAAGCTTTCACTTTTGTTTACATTTGGGTTCTTGAGAGGGAAGCCCTCAAGCGAAATTTAAAAGTTTTGTTTTAAATTTGAAATATAAATTTAAATTGTCAAATTTTAATTTAAAAATTTCATTAAGGGGGGCGGGGCATAGAATTTAACAAAGTTGAGACTGGAGCCAATGGAAGGCCAGTAATTTTGTACGAATGACGTCATGAAATGAAATGGGTTTTTGATAGGTCCTGTAGACATCAAAGGGAGTTTTTGGTAATTCTGAGTTGGGACTTTGAGTTCAAATCAGTTGTAGTCGTTCCTCCTTGAAGTTAACTGTGGCTAAACAAACCCCATGTAGACTTGTGGTGTAAGAAAATTCAAAACCGAAAGTATAAATTGTCACTAAATTAAAATTACGAACTTATAGTTCATGAAATTCGTTTACGCGGAAATTTGAACATAATCATTTAATTGTTAGCGACCTTAACCGAGAACTTGCTTGTATCTTAATTTAGGTTAACCAACGGACCAAGAGTTTTGTGAACTTTCCATTAATTTAATTTGGCTCCACTTAAATAAGAAATAGGGTACGTCTGGGCCCTAATTTCCTGAATCCGTCAATTTGGTTCGGAAGTAAGTCCCGTTATTTGATAGATTGTAGTTTTGAAAGTTTGGGTGGGCCGTAAATCTACGGTCCGTACGCAGCACAAGTGGGAGTGATTTTTTCTCCTGCCCGTAGTAAGTAAACTAATTCTTTGAATATCTGGGTCGAATTGCGACCACTTCATTTCTTGTTATTTATTTTGTTGCACTAAAATATAAAACCCCTCGATCTATAAATTATTTCATTCAGATAACTGTTAATCTTTTCTTTAGATTTATCATTGTTGATCATTTACGACATTTAATTCATCTAACTGTGAACTTTGTCTTTGACGTTAAGATTATTGTATTGACTGAAATTTTATAGATGTAATTCAGAATAAACTATTAAATGCATGTACTGTGTCGAGTAACATTTAATAAAATTTATAAGAGGGCGTGTGTTGTTTTAAATACCTTGTGATAGACCCCTCTTGTTAGCTGGGGAAAATTAACGTTCAAAGTAGGCTTGTGGAAAGCCGACGGAACCTAGCCTATCAATTTAAAGGGCCATCCGTTTTGGGTAGGCCGAATCATCCTGGACGAAATAAGAGATAAAATCACGCGGGTACGCCCAACTTAAAGGGTGCCCGTGAAGTGAATTAACGTAATAAGAATGGGTGTCCATTACCATAAATAAATACGGGTTGGGCACGTACTCATATGGTGTCAGAAGTGGGATTCTATTGCAAGGTATTTATAGCAAGTGTAACTTGTTGTTAAAATAAATTTTCGTGACAGTAAGCACGAACGTAGAAAGTATTTGCAACAGTAATTCGGTAAATAATTGTAACAGTAAAAAGTGTCGCTAACGGTGATTACAGTTTTAAAGGTTTTGAACTAAAGATAAACAAACATAACTTTCGCAATGTCGGTAAAGAGCGGGGAGAATGAGGAAAGCGTAAGTGACATGAGTGATTCCGAACCAACGAACTTAAAAGAAATGAGCACCGAAAGTTTCGGAATTTAAAGAAGAAAAGGTTTTACAAAACAATCGGTACTAAAGGAATGCAAGGAATTAGGGGAAGAAATAAATCGAAGAAGGTCGAAACTGGAAGACCTTGTAATGATTATTCCGCGATGGGAGTATTGGACAACCGAAGGTCGGGGGTTCGTCCCCGAAGAATCTCTCTAGTTCCTCCCGTTACAGAAGAACTTTCGAGGCAAGAAAGGATTGGGTGGAGACCAGAGAACCCAGAAGACATCCCAAAGAATCCTTGCAGAAGTGCACACACCACAAGAGACGAGAAACACCGCACCGACGAAGACCGGCAGAAGAATATAAAAACCGTCGTACAGGTATTAAAGAGTACTAGCTTACCTTTGCAACGTGAACAGGCAGTAAGGGGTCCTGAGCAAACGACTTTTGGACACACATTGGAAGGAAGTTCGCCGAAGTTTATGGGCGAACGGGCACAAGAGAACCCAGGAACCAGCCCAAACGCCGTCAGGAAGGAAAAGGTGAGACAGTCAACAATTGCCAAGATTATTAAGTGCAGGTAATGCCTTGGTTCAGGCTAATCCCAAGGAGACATATTAAAGTGGGCATACCTAAGGACGCGTTGAAGACCGTTATGCCGGAGTATGCTTGTAATTGCATCAAAGGAACATCCTTTCGGGACTATTGGATGGAATCAACCCAGTTTTCGGTAAACAACCCAAGCTTAGGACTAAGAGATGAAGAGGTCCTAAGAGAAGAAACGCCACATGACAGAAGCCGAAGACTGCAGAAACTGCAAAATCCTCCCACATCCTGGGACTACAACTCACAACATCCAGAAGAAAGAACAGCCACAAAGGAGGACAACATCAAGGATGTGGAGGTGAACGACGGAGACAAGTCCAGCAAGAGAGGAGAGCCCAGAAGGAAGAACTGTGACACTGGTCACAGGAGGAATAACACAACTCAAGAATGTGACTACAACCCCATGAGAAACCAGAAGAGAAAACAAACCAAGTCAAATGAAGACAGAGACTCCAAAGAGGAAACAATGGAAGAAAGTGGCCGGAGTCAGTAAATTGGGAAGAGGCGTGCCCTCGAGCAAACCTTCGACAGGATTGGAAGGAGAAGCCTCCCGAATAGCTTCAGAGGAAGTAGCGGCGAGTCCGTCGGCTAGGACTGATCACCCTACCAGTACTCGTCGCTCAACAAGCTTCCACCGCGTTGGACGATGGTGGAGCTTCCGTCACATTGACATAAGCTATGCACAAGAACATCGGGAGCCTTCTTTGGACAGTTGCCAACTTCTCAGTACACAGTTGCACCGGCCCCGCCCATTCATGTAAGGGAGTAGAAGTAAGTTTGACTATGGGAAGGGGGGTTGAAGAATTCTTTTGTGTCTGTATAATTCCAGAGGCTCAGCAAGACTTGACTATAGGCGTATTGTTTCGGAGGATATGAAGACGAAACAAAGGTACGCAGCCCAGGTAGACCACCGGAAGAGGACAGTCACTGAATGAAACAGTAACCATCCAAGTAAAGGGAGTAGACAGTAAAGTGCGAGGGTGACTCTGGTAGAGGCAATCCCGCACGAAACTAAAGGTGGCCGCCGTGATTCTGACGAGGGAAGTCAGAGACCCGGGGACGTAGTTCCCTTGGACGTCTATTCTCCGCTGCACGGGATGTGCAGTGAAGCTCGGGGAAACTTAAAAATGTTACCGAGCAGGATCCCACAGAGGAAGATGAGGTTACTGATGATCAATCAGGATGACGAAGAATACCTTGGCGAAAAAGAGACGTCGTGGGCATAGTGACGGAGGCAGAGCTAATTGGGAGGGTAGTCGACGCTCACCCCAAATTGGAACGAATGTCACGGTGAAAGGAAGTCAAGCATCGAAGAAGGACTTCGAAGAACGAGTGACACGCCTCAAGTCCTATGTCCTTGGTTGGAAATCCTTTTCCGACAAAGAAAGGAAAATCGTCGAAGAGTGGCTAAGGGATTATTCAGATGTCTTCTCACTGGAGGGCGAGCCATTGGGTTATAATAACCTGATGCCAATGAAGTTGGAAACCCAGGATCATCCTCCCATCTTTAGGCGACCCTACAGGGTACCTATTACACACGAGGAGGAGGTAAAGCGACAAATAGCAGAAATGCTGGATCAAGGAGTGATACAGCATAGCCGTTCCCCCTGGTCGTTTCCATTGGTAATCGTGGAAAAATGGGGATATGAGTTCCCCTGGACGTCTATTCTCCGCTGCATGGGATATGCGGTGAGGCTCGAGGATACTTGGAGAAGTTGTCGAGCAGAATCCCAAAGGGAAGTTAAATGAAAAGGGAATAGACGAGAAGAAAATTTGGGGTATGGTTTCCCCTGGACGTCTACTCTACGCTGCAATGAATGTGCAGTGAGGCTCAGCGTGGTTTGCAAGTATCACAGAGCGGAAATCTCAACGGGAAGTTAACACTTTCCAAGGAGGCGGTAAAGTACTCTTGAGAAATAAAGGTGACGACTAAAGAGTATTACCTTGAAGATAAGATGACATCGGCATGGTGGTTGAGGCAACGAGAACGGGGAGGTTAGTCGGAACAGCCGTTTGATTCCTCGCCCGAAAGAAAAAAAAATGGAACAAGTGTCACGGTGAGAAAGAGTCAAATTTCCACAAGTGACTAAGAAGAGATTGAAAACACCTCAAGACGCATGTTCACCGATGTCCGTCGCTCTCAAAGGGAAGAAGACCGACGAGGGAAAGAAAAGATTAACTACTACCGTCACGGTAGAGTACCAGGACCACGTGATCACTAGGAACGAAGAGTGACCACAGGAGTCCAAAGGGGAAGCGATTGAAGAAAAGAAGCGTAGGGCCCTGAGGCTTTGTGTAGACTATAGACCTTGGGACGTCAATGGCAGCAAGGACAAATATTAAGTACCCATCATTGAGGAAACCTTGGCCAAGTTGCACGGGACTCATTACTTCTCGAGCAGGGATTTACGCTCGGGATATTGGCAGTTGGCCATTCACGACGATAGCATCTCGAAAACTGCCTTCCCCACGGGAAGCGGTCATTTCGAGTTCAGGGTGGTCCCGTTTGGATTGTCCAATAGTCCACCAGTGTTCCAAAGAGTAATGAATTTTATTTTGCCGAAGCAACTGGACAAGGAAGTACAGATTTACTTAGATGACCTCATTGTCCTTGGAAGGTCTTTAGAAGGACATGACGAGAGGGTACGACGAGCCTTGGATAGCCTACGCACCGCCAACTTAAAGGTAAAGTTGGAAAAATGTCAGTTATTACAGTCCCAGGTGGGGTAATTAGGCCATGTGGTCACCAGGAACGGGGTGAAGCCACACAATCCAAAGAAGAGGCCATCAAAAACTCCCAGAGGCCAACCAACAAAAAGGAATTGAAGCAATGTTATATTTGGGCAGAGAGTCATCGTCCGTTCTGACCATAAGCCGTTGAAGTGGCTTCTGAGGGAAGGACACCGAGAGCCCAATGGAAGACTAGAGCGTTCGGTTATGACATTGCAAGACTACGACGTTCTCATCGAGTACGTGAAAGGCAAACTCAACAGAGTGGCCGATTGGTTGTCCCGCCCGCCTGGAGTGACGAAGGAGTTTGTGAACGCAATATCCGAAAAAAGCGATCATTGATCGCAAGGTAATCGGCAAACAACAGCAGAAGGACGTTGAAATAGCGGCAATTCGAGCAGCCATCGAAGAAGGGAAGGCTTTCAGCTGGCCCGTAACCAAGCCCATCCAGCCGTCGAGAGTCAAACTAGTGAGGAACCTGCTGGTTTACATCGATGCGAACGGAAGAGAGGTCATCGTAGTTCCTAAAAAGTTGAGAGAGCAGCTCATTTGGAAAGCCCACACTGACGTCGGGAGCATTCATCCGGGAGCTGTAGGGACTACAGAAATCCTACGGGACCTCTAATTTTGAAGGACAAGACGGCCCGGGAGGTGGCGGACAAGTTCCATCGTTTGATACTGTGCAAACTGGGCGCCCCTTCAGCAGTAGTATCCGACCAAGGCAAGGAGTTCTGGAACTCTACCTTGCAGGAGCTCTCAGGGTTTGGGAGTACAACACCACGGACCGCCGCATACCATCCCCAAAGCAACGGGAAGATCGAACGTCTGAATAAGGAGTTATGCATCAAACTCCGCATACTTTGTGAAGAAACTGGACGAGACCGTGGAATTGTCCCGGAACATCCGAGTGCATCGAGCCACGGGGTATTCTCCATTCTTCTTGATGTACGGGCGAGCCCCCAACGTACCTTCAAAGCTATTTCGCATGCCACAGGAGGCGTGCGTGAGCCCGTACAACCCAGAGGAATACGCCGAAGACCGAAAGGGGAGTCTGAGCGAAATCTACCCGAGTGGAAGAGTTCATGCGGAGATACGAGAAGGCTAACGGAATCAAGGAATTGAACCGTTCGAAGAGAAGGCGCCCCATGGCTTGGTGTACATTGATTACCCACGACCGGGTAGAGGCAAGTTGGAGCCCCGGTACGAGGGTCCATACATCATCATCGAACAGAAGACTCCAGTCACTTATCTCTGCGCACATGATCACTGGACATCAGATAGTGATCCATCGAGACCGCATCCGCCGCAGCATCGATGCCCCATGGGACGTCGAGCGACAAGGCGGGGCGGACGGCGCAGGGGATGAGATGGGGGAAGGGCCACCGCCCCTCCTCTCGGGAGCTTCGCCCTCGACACCGGAGAAACATCAACACAGGGAAGTGAACCGGAAGGCGCCTCCTGCCCCTGGCAGGACCGAGTGGCGGAACGAGGACCGCCGGGCGCTTCCGAACTACTTCCTCACGGAGAGCTTCGCCCAGGACAGGGAGACATCGACTAGGGGAGGTGAACCGGAGTGCGCTTCTTGCCCGCTGGCAGGACCGAGTGGCGGAAGGGGATCCGCCGGGCGCCTCCGAGCTACTTCCTCCCCGAGAGCTTCGCACAGGGAACGGAGGAACATCGACCCGTGGAGGTGAACCGGAGTGCACCTCCTGCCCCCTGGCAGGACCGAGTGGCGGGCAGGAGCCGCCAGGTGCTTCCGAACTACCTCCTCGCGGGGACCTTATGGGAATAGGGTCCCCCGGACAAAGCAGACAGGCTGCTTTCACAGGACCACCGTTAGAGCGTCCGTATGCTCTTAGGCCCCGACCTCGGGTACACTACGAAGAACTCGAGGATGACTAAAATTACATGTGTCAGTGTTAGTGTCCCAATAAAGGGGACAAGTAAGTGAAAATTTTTGTGAAAATTTAGGAGTAAATTTGTGGGTAAAATTGTGAGTAAAGTGATGATATCCGACCCTATTTAAGAAAGTTTGCATCGGAGTGCAAAATTAAAGGAGGGGAGGGATGTTGTAACCATCAAATTTAACATGCCCAGATCTTTTGTAAAATAGATGTAGAAATTTTAGTTTAAGATTTCTTTGTGTACATCTTTAAAAGCAAAGGGTTTTGATTTATAAATATTCATGAACGAATGAATAAGTGTTTTTCAATTCTTCGCGTTTGTTCTATTTTAATTCAGTTTCTCATGAGGGATATTGAAATCGATTTAATTGCGCATGAAAAGTAAAATCTGTAATTTGAACACCGACTAAAGTAAAAGATACCGACACCTTGTCTATAATCCAAGTCAGGGTGTGTAATCCGAGAGGAGCACTTGTTGTTTGACAAGTCTTGGATAGATTTATCGTAGAGTCAAAGGGCAGTTAATTTACGAGTCTGGGTCCATTAGGAACCTTGTAAGCTTCACTTTTGTTTACATTTGGGTCTTGAGAGGAAGCCCTCAAGCGAAATTTAAAAGTTTGTTTTAAATTGAAATATAAATTTAAATTGTCAAATTTTAATTTAAAAATTTCATTAAGGGGGGCGGGCATAGAATTTAACAAGTTGAGACTGGAGCCAATGGAAGGCCAGTAATTTTGTACGAATGACGTCATGTAATGAAATGGGTTTTTGATAGGTCCTGTAGACATCAAAGGGAGGAGTTTTTGGTAATTCTGAGGGGAACTTTGAGTCAAAATCAGTTGTAGAAGTTCCTCCTTGAAGTTAACTGGCAAACAAAGTAGACTTGTGGTGTAAGAAAATTCAAAACCGAAAGTATAAATGTCACTAAATTAAAATTACGAACTTATAGTTCATGAAATTCGTTTACGCGGAAATTTGAACATAATCATTTAATTGTTAGCGACCTTAACCGAGAACTTGCTTGTATCTTAATTTAGGTTAACCAACGGACCAAGAGTTTTGTGAACTTTCCATTAATTTAATTTGGCTCCACTTAAATAAGAAATAGGGTACGTCTGGGCCCTAATTTCCTGAATCCGTCAATTTGGGTTCGGAAGTCCCGTTATTTGATAGATTGTAGTTTTGAAAGTTTTGGGTGGGCCGTAAATCTACGGTCCGTACGCAGCACAAGTGGGAGTGATTTTTTTCTCCTGCCCGTAGTAAGTAAACTAATTCTTTGAATATCTGGGTCGAATTGCGACCACTTCATTTCTGTTATTTATTTTGTTGCACTAAAATATAAAACCCCTCGATCTATAAATTATTTCATTCAGATAACTGTTAATCTTTTCTTTAGATTTATCATTGTTGATCAATTTAACGATTTAAATTCATCTAACTGTGAACTTTGTCTTTGACGTTAAGATTATTGTATTGACTGAAATTTTATAGATGTAATTCAGAATAAACTATTAAATGCATGTACTGTGTCGAGTAACATTTAATAAAATTTATAAGAGGGCGTGTGTTGTTTTAAATACCTTGTGATAGACCCCTCTTGTTAGCTGGGGAAATTAACGTTCAAAGTAGGCTTGTGGAAAGCCGAAGGAACCTAGCCTATCAATTTAAAGGGCCATCCGTTTTGGGTAGGCCGAATCATCCTGGACGAAAATAAGAGATAAAATCACCGGGTACGCCCAACTTAAAGGGTGCCCGTGAAGTGAATTAACGTAATAAGAATGGGTGTCCATTACCATAAATAAATACGGGTTGGGCACGTACATCACTACATATAAAATATTAAATAGTTTGGAAGATAAAAAAGATTAATATGAAAAATGAAACGAGTGATGCATATACACATTAAATTATAAATAACATTAATACAAACATTTGTTAATATTCATTTATTAAAAAGAAGTTTCAGCTCATTTTTAAACGAAGTTTGATTATAAATACTTTTAGGATATGTAACTTCCATAAGCAAATTAGGTGATTTTTAGGAGGAAGATAATGCTATAGGGTGGCCAGAAAGTCCCTTTGCGTGAAAAACAAGGGCAACATACAGATATGCTGTAATGCCACTGCAAAGGGACTTTGTGGTCACTCTATATATTGAGATACCATCCCTAGTTCTAACCCTGATCAGATACGAGTGAGTATCTTTGATTTACGATAGTTTCATATCTTTAAATATTATACTCATCTCGATCTTTGTAAACTCGTAAACAAAGATAGGTCACAACAGACTTTGGAAGGCAACTGTTTCTTGACATTAATAAAAAAAGGAATTTACTGAAAGTGTTATACGAGAAACATCGTTTTATAAGTACTTCCACAATGTAGAAGCCTACAAAATTCTGTTGGGAATTGCTTCATTCGCGATGCCTGACGAAATATTTGTTTAGAACAATCCAAATCTATTTTTGGTTTCAATAAAGTGACGACACGAGTTGCTTGACACTTATTTTGAAGAAATCTTACTCTAATGACAATCAAAAGGGTGTTTGAAACAACATTACACTAACTAAACAATTTACTCTCTCTCTCTCTCTCTCTCTCTCTCTCTCTCTCTATATATATTATATATATATATATATATATACGGAATATGATGCATGAACAAAATCTATACAAAAAATGTTAATAAATTGATGTTTTAATAGCTATGCATAAACACTGAAAGACAAACTTCTCTTTTTAAAATCGTATACACAAAAAATAGACTTAAAAGTCATTATTTTTGTTTGATATTCTTCTCTCTCTCTCTCTCTCTCTCTCTCTCATTTTAATTTCCTGATCAAGTGACCATTTCAGTTAAATCCTCACATCAGTGAAAGTAAAGTGAAGTCTAAATTGAGAGTCTATTGAACTCTCCTTTCAAATGTTCATTCTAAGTACACACACACACACACACACGCACGCACACACACACACACAAAGTTCACTCAGTACTGCAGTTTACGGTACTGGGCAAAGTAATACAGTCTCTCAGTATATTCTAATTTGAGAGTAATGCTCTTCAAAGTAATGCTTTCAAATTTACCTTTATGCAATGTATTTGTATTTGTATTTTTAGGGTTTAATATCGATTTATTTATTTGTCTATCTATATAAATATTTATGTTTCTCTACCTGGATGTCTGCCTGTTTGTCGGTCTACCTATACTTATTTTTTTTAGTTATATATACAGGGTGTAACAAAAGTCTGTTATATAGGAGATTACTTTTTATTTGTTATGAAGACAATAAATGTTTAAATTACTGTACATGTCATTCAGGTGTTGACACATGTTATTCGATCACGTAAGCTACACTCAACGTTATGTAAATAACCGTATTGATGTTGTTAATATTCTTGTTGTGTGCTGTCTTTTAACTGTCGAATAGTTAGTGGTCTTGTCTGGTAAACAATCGGCTTTAAATGCCTTCAGAGGAAGTTACATGTAATAAAACTACGTTTGCTTTCTCTTGTTGGGTGTGTAGTCAGCCATATTGTTCATCAGTTGTAAACCTGAAACAAAAAGAGAAAACATTAATTTCCTATGGTAACGAACTTTTGTACACAACTGTATAATGTAGTTTCTATTACGAATTAACACACACACACACACACACACACACACACACACACACACATATATATATATATATATATATTGGCGTAGTGGTTAACAGCGCAGACTACGAATCAACTGACCCGGGTTCGATTCACGGTGATGGCGGGCAGCGCTCAGTTCACCCAGTTTTCATCCTTCCATAAAAAAATGGCTGGTCAATAAATGAGTACTCTGGGTAGCCTAGTAGTTAGGACGCTGGGCTGCTGATCGGGAGGTCGTGAGATCGAGTCTGGGTGAGGACTTTGTAATTTTTGACCACCCGTAGTAGTGGGTCGTGGTTCAAATTCCACGTTAAGTTAAGGTGGGATAACAAGCGTGACCTTAGTCAGAATGAACAATTTGGGCGGAAGCAAACCCAAGATTACCAAGGTATATATATATTCAACACGTTAATTGAACACCATTAGCACACACACACACACACACATACACACACCATAATATTGCATAACTACTGCAGAGATTGTGTGAGCATTGCATGAAGTCAGATTCATATGAACGTGCAGGAACACATAATAACATATTCCTCAGTATATTGATACGTTTCGGGACTAAATTACACATTTTAGGTTGTTTATTGCTGTGTTCATGCTAAAAAACTGTGCATTGGAGAAAGTTTGCCACAACATTAAGACATATCAAATGCAGTCTCCCCTTAAAATTATGACTTATAAATCATATCTGAAAATGAAAAGTGACTGATTATATATATATATATATATATATATATATATATATATATATAAACCCTCATCCAACGCGTGTTTGTCCATAGCAAATTTGCTTATACACGGAAAAATAAATGCGAACAATTAATTATTTGCCGAAAGCGGAAATTTGATTATACACGGTCCGCCAAACAGCTCTAATACAGTAATACTGTACACGTGCCAATGCGCGCTCTAGTGTTTTCTCCTACACTCTCCAACACTCCCGCAATCTCCTTCCTCTCGCGTCACCCCTCGCATCACCCTTCGTCTCAGTCCCGCTACCGCGTTAAGTTCAGTGAGGTTGTGTTGGATTGGTTTTGTCGTATTTTGCCGTTGTTTTGCTATTACCCTTAGACAGCAGTATGGCACCAAAACGTAAAGCATCTACAAGTGATAGTGAAGAGAAGAAAAATCGGAAGGTTATGACAGTAGCCGAAAAATAAAGATTCTAGATAAGTTGCGTGATAGTATGAGCATTGAGCATAACATCAGTTGGCCGCGAGTATCACGTGAGTAGCATGGGTGCAAAATGGGAGAGTGCAAGAATATTGCAGAGATAATGATCAATGTTGAAAAGGGAGGGGTATGTTGCAAAAGGGGTGGGGGTATGTTGCAAAGGGGAGGGGTATGTTCAAAGGGAGTAGGGGTATGCAATGAACGGGGAGAGGGGAGGGGAGGGAGCTTCGGGGGAGAAGGAGGATGACCTCCCCCTAAAGGGTTGCCTTGACCTAAGAGAGGAAGAGAAAGGAGAGACGGAGGAGGTCTTTGGGGGAGAAGGTGGGATGTCCTTACCCCCAAAGGGAAACCTAACCTAAGTCTAAACCTAAGAAGGAAAGAGAGAGAGTTCTTTATTCCGCCGCAGTTCGCATCATTATGGTCTCGAAGCCAAGCAGCTCTTATATAGAGGAAGGTTGAGTTGCCAGATACCACTTTTTATTTTAATTGTACAAGTATACATATTAGGGTGAGTTGCTAGATACCACCATTTATTTTATTTACATGAGTTGCTAAATAATGTTTTTATTCATATGAAGGGATTACCAGATACTACCATTTATTTTAATTATGTTGAGATGTACCTTATTAGGGTGAGTTGTTAGATACCACCATTTATCTTAATTCACACGCGTTGCCAAATAGTGTTTTTATTTATTAAAAGCAAGAACGACAGGTATAACTTATTAGGGTGAGTTGGTAGATATCACCATTTATTTTAATTCACACGAGTTACCGTTTTTAAAAGCATGTGCAACTTTCTCCTTAAAATGGTTCAGAAAGAGAGTTAATTATTAAAACGAAACCCAATATTAACTCTGTCTATTTACTTTTGACAATCCTTTCTTGTGATTGAAAAAACAAATTGCATCAGAAAAATAGCATTACACCCTTTTATATATATATATATATATATATATAAAAGGTGTGTAATACATATATATATATGTAAGAAAAAATAATTATTAAACGTCGTTCTATTCACTTTTGACAATCCTTTACACACGATGGAATGATCAAAATAAAAATAAAAAATAGTATAAGAAATATGAACGAGGAATATATATGATCAAAAAATAAAATAAAAAATGTATAAACATCAATACATGTGAAATACACACGCGGACACACACACACACGCGCGCAATTATATTAAATAATAAATAAATTGGAAATAAACACATTCACTTTGTTCTGTCTATTTAATTATGACATTCCTTTCTTGTGATTGAAAAATTAGATTGCATCATAAAAAATAACATTACATATCTTATATATATATATATATATATATATATATATATATAATATATATATATATATATATAGAAAAACAATATTTATTTTAACTAACTTCAGCTAACGTGATGAACGAGGAATATATATGATCAAAAAATAAAATAAAAATGTATAAACATCAATACAGGTGAAATACCACACCACACACACACACACACACACACACACACACGCAAGCGCAATTATATTAAATAATAAATAAATTGGAAATAACACATTCACGTTGTTCTATTTAATTATGACATTCCTTTCTTGTGATTGAAAAATTAGATTGCATCAGCAAAAACAACATTACATATCTTATATATATATATACACATTTAACTGCAATGACCACGCAGTATATTAATGTATAGAAACGACGTAAGTATAGAGGAGCGTTCTGCACACGAGGAAGAGAAATAACGAACAAATGAAAAATGAGGTGACCGCCCGGGAATCGAACTCAGGATCTTCCGACTGCCGGTCAGATATGCTATCCATTACACCACGGGCCTCGATCAGTCAGAAGTCGAAATTCTCCTACATAGGGCAGAAACCAATGCCCTGAGAGGGCATCCTCGCAAATCGTGAATATGTACATTTAACTGCAATGACCACGCAGTATGTTAATGTATAGAAACGACGTAAGTATAGAGGAGCGTTCTGCACACGAGGAAGAGAAATAACGAACAAATGAAAATGAGGTGACCGCCCGGGAATCGAACCCAGGATCTTCCGATTGCCGGTCAGATATGCTATCCATTACACCATTTCGACTTCTGACTGATCGAGGCCCGTCGTGTAATGGATAGCATATCTGACCGGCAATCGGAAGATCCTGGGTTCGATTCCCGGGCGGTCACCTCATTTTTCATTTGTTCGTTATTTCTCTTCCTCGTGTGCAGAACGCTCCTCTATACTTACGTCGTTTCTATACATTAATATACTGCGTGGTCATTGCAGTTAAATGTACATATTCACGATTTGCGAGGGTGCCCTCTCAGGGCATTGGTTTCTGCCCTATGTAGGAGAATTTCGACTTCTTACTGATCGAGGTCCGTGGTGTAATGGATAGCATATCTGACCGGCAATCGGAAGATCCTGGGTTCGATTCCCGGGCGGTCACCTCATTTTTCATTTGTTCGTTATTTCTCTTCCTCGTGTGCAGAAGGCTCCTCTATACTTACGTCGTTTTCTATATATATATATATATTATATATATAATATATATATATATATATATAAGGAAAACAACATTTATTTTAACTAACTTTAGCTAAGGTGATGAACGAGGAATATATATGATCAAAAAATAAAATAAAAAGTATAAACATCAATACAGGTGAAACACACACACACACACCACACACACACCACACACACACACACACATTGATTTTAAATCACTGTTAAAAATGATAATTATCAGAAATCAACATTTGTCCTAATTCTTGTATTATTATTATTATTATTATTATTATTATTATTATTACGTGCAGTGATTTTACGAAGTTCAAGCTTATCCCCCCTCCCCTCCAGTTGGACTGGTGAAGTAATGAGTTGGCTTCTTTTACATGCGACTTTTACATGCGTGGTAGAGAATGGCAAGTGCCAATACGCAATGTGAGCATTACATCTACAGAGAGAAGATAAAGACACCATTAGTCGTCCAAAGTGTGGACCCGTTTATCGGTGTTACGAATGACCAGAACTGCACAGCATACTCCAGGGAACCAGGGAATTGTACAGAGAGCACAATCTACTTGTTTCCGTCTCCTAATATAACCCGATCTCTTTCTCTGTTTGTGGTATTTACTTTACCTATAAGTTCTGTGGCGCGTGCAACAGGCTACCTTCAGAAGAGGAGAACAGTTCCTCTGCGGTTCAGTTCAAGAAAACGGATAGGCCGAACCTTGCACACTATTTGCGGTGTAGAAATTTTTTCCATGGAACCGTAACCACTGATACATCCTCGGTATGGGATGCATTACTTATTGAGGTACTTCTTGTCCTTGTAACACCCTACCTTTCATGTACACTTTCCACATTGTTTCCGGCAACTAATACAGAAACTCTTTCCAAAATTGATGTGAAAGAAGCTTTATGCAAAAGTGTAATGAAAAACAGCTTCAGAGTTCATTCACACCATGCGTACACTTATCTTGTGTACACAGGTAGTGGAAAATAAAACCCACCAATGAAATCTAGACTCATTTAAAATAACCTAAAGTAAGCATATATCATCCCTCAACTTCGTACAATTTTTTTCTACAACGCATTCTTTCATCTCTCCTTGGACTATCTCGTGATGGGAGGTCGTTCTCTGCGCCCAGATGATGTAGTGACCCGTGGTACGGGTGCCACGTAAAACTGTAGATCCCTTCATCAAATGACCTAGAAATTGCGAAGGGAGTTAAACAGTCCACAGCAATCAATCGACAGAATGCACTGACGGCACAATGATGTATATATCCGGTTACAACAACCAAATATGAATTATATGACAACCAAGCCTAATGGTTACTTTGATTACGACACAACTGGATTGAAGTTTGTAACCCAACCACGGTTAGTGAATTAACTTTTGGATTAACCTTTTGGACTAGTTGTACAAATTATTTTTATGTACGTATGTATGTATGTATGTATGTATGTATGTGCGTATATATGTATGTGCAGCAGTTGTACGAGTACATTTTATGCATAAGAGACAGATTTGTGACTGAAGATATGCTAATAATTTTTAACTAAACGTAACTATGGTACGCAATACGCTATTTCCGTGACCCTTCTAAACTATTTTCTGTTCTTATATGTAAATGATTTGTCATAAATAAATTTATACAAATAAATTATATTAACATAGTGATGGTATGCATTGTATAAATTATACCATTGTTGCGAGTTATCATTTAAACTAAACATGCTTCTAAAATCGACATCGTTGAACCCGTGTAAGAACTTGAAAACTTCGATGAGTTGACCGCGCAGCCTCCGAGTTTCCAGCGAATACAATAGGATGTCCATTTATCTACCAACGAACCAGACATTTTCGTGCATTTTCACGAACTAAACACATTTTATTCACACACCGGCACACTATTTGAGAGAAACATGTGCCCATATTTTTCCTTTTGCCTAGCAAACGATACTCGTCTCTAAATTCTATTAAATACTCACGCAAACCTTTAGCCACAATCTCACTACAAACCTCGTCATGATATATATTAATGTAGTGGTAAAAATACTTATAAAATTCTCCATGATGACAAGATTTACATTCTCAATCGCAGGGTACGAGTACTCGGTATGATGCAACATGACATAATTTCGCTTGTCGCACCACTCATCAACAAGACTCACTAACCATTTCCGTTGCTTCTCTTCTGCACGTGTTGTTCCTTTTACTTCACGGTATATGTAAGCTTTTATAAAGTTTAGTCTTACAACTAGAGGGTCTACAACACCCAATGGGTAAGTTGTGAGTTTTCGATTAGGCAGACTCCTGGCTCACATTGCTACGGGGATTAATTCAACTGGTAGATACGTGAGAAGCGCGGGACTAAAACTCACCAGCTCACCCCTTGCATAGATGTTACCTACCTATTGAAGCTCACGAGATTTGAGGCGCTTTTTAGCCCAATCCGCGACTTTCGTTCTTCGACTTATTGCCGATCGCTAGCCTTAGGGGCCGCCGTAGGCACCGGGGAGATAGCTTCTCCGCCGCGCCAAGGCGTTAGTTGCGTTATTGATGGAAACTTTTTGGCCGAATCATCAGGCCTATCAGCGCTACTTATAAGTCAACGCATAGGTGCTTGAGGAGCTTGGGTCCGGGCTGGGGAAACCTCGGTCTTCCCATTTCATAGGTGCGTCTCGACACGGCCAAACTTCCATAGGAACCTGGGAAACTGAAACTTTATATAAACGGCTACACGCGGCTACTTTACGCGGCTACGTGCCGAGTCTACAAAAATCTCGGTGTCCCGTACCACGTTTGAGCTTATCGCCGAACTTACGACTCGGGGGACCCTATACCGGCCGGGGCTAAGGACTCTCCGGCGTGCCTATCCATAGGCTAAAAGATAGGTGAAAAAATTTTCCCCCACACTATTAGCCCGAAACTGGAATCATAGGCGAATCCCTGAGGTGAAACGTTCAGTCACGTGTCAAAACTCTACCTCCATCATCGGTAGGGGACGGGGGAACATCTTAGCCCCGCGTCCCCTCCAAAATTCCTTGAAATTCCATGCTTGGGTGAACTAACCGGTAACTTTCTGAGAGGCACATAGGTCCAATACCTATAGACCACTCGAAAAAACAGCTTTAGTCCTACACGACATAGTTCAATACATCACTTGTACCACGAAATCCAGCAATGCTCTCGTCAGATTAGCCGTAGAGTATTTGTACCTCTTGTTCCTTCGCACGGTTCAATGTAGCCTTAAAAGCATCAAAGGATGGTAGAATAGCGGTCTTTCAGTGTTCACCACATCTTCACACTTTAACGAATATCACTTCATAAAACTCGAGTACGAAATATTAAAGGTAGCCATCACTATTTTTCGTCTACGTGAGAGAATACACATCTGAGATCCACGGCTTGCACCGCTCAACTGAGCACGCAGGGGTAGAGATATGCCCAGGTAGTAGCAGGAGGCACGTGACCGGTCATACAGGGGGCGGAGCTTAGGACAGGTAATTCAAATGAATTAATTTATTAATATCTTACCACCTGTTAATTTCTAGGAGAAAGAATAAGCGCGAGATATCCCATTATAAAAGTTACTCCAGGAATTCCGGGGGTACTGGGGCACAATAGTACCCCGGGTAGAGTTTAAGGGTTAAACTTACAAAAAACTCGTAATAATTTTGATACTACGATTTCAAGGTTTTAAGATAAAAGCAAGAAGAAAGGAAAGAACACGAACAACAGAAAGAAGCAAATTCGAAATTTTTAATTTTCACACCAAAGGTACAAACTAGGGAGATGTTGCATCCAGCATGGAAGTAATAGATTGGATTTTCATCTTTGTGAGATCATTGTGGAAGGAACAAAGGTACAGGGAACAAATATCGTAGACATACCAATCCAATCTTATCTTAAGAAAATGCCTAATTCTTAACGCAACTTAACTGAACCTAACCTAACTTACACTTCTTTAGGGTGAATTTCACACTTAAACACATGAAATGAATGAATGACGCAAACCCAAGGAAAAAGAAGAAATGTTTCCAAATCCTTTCGTGTAATCAGCAGTACACCTCGTCGGGGGAATGGAGAAGGCGAGTGACGAAAATATATACATATGTACAACGGAACAGAGAAATAAGAGAGTAACACGTGGTTAACAAGCATTGGTTAAAAGCGAAAGACATTTTAACAAGATATTGTTAATTTTATACACTCCATATTCTATTCCTACTACAACTAATGGGAAAAAACCTTGGTTTAACTTTACTTATTCTAATGCTACCAGCAACAGAAAGGAGTTTTTCAGAAATTGCCGTCGCCATCCATCTCCTGTCTCACATTTGTACCCGGAATCGTACAAAATCTGTTCTTCGAGTAGCCAAAATTTCCTTCATAAGCCATGTGTGGTGGTACTTCCAGGCTTTGTCAAAATAAAGGAGATAGTCCTGAACTTACATATCTCTAACAAACGTCCTCTATTCCAGCCTACTTTTTTTATACAGGAATGAAGGGCCAGGAGTGAATATCGGCAAAAGCCCCTCCCATTGAGGAAGAAGATACCCAAAATCAAAGTCCAGGGTTTTTGAGATGCCTGGATACTCTACGTTTGAAAGAGTGGAGGTCACAGACAGGGGGAAAGGTGGACTGAGGAAGATTATTCCAGAGTTGACCGGTTGAGTAGATGAAAGATTGAAATATCGCATAACCCTTGCTTTAGAAAGTTGGACAGAAAAGGAATGAGAATGTGTTGAAAGTCTGGTACTGCGTGCTCTCCTTAAAGGCGGAGGCATGCAGATGGTGTGTTCAGAAGATCAATGTCTAGTATAATAGCGAGAGTAAAGAGAGTGATGCAACATTGTGGCGAAGGGAGGGGGACTGAAGGCTATCAGTAAGAGGCGCAGAATTTGTGAGACGAAAAGTTTTAGATTCCACTCGGTCAAGTACGGCTGTGTAGGTTGAGACACCCTACACATGAAAAGCATACCCATACAGGGGCGAACAGAGACAGCAACTGAGTGGGTGAAGAAACTGCGGAACCGATACAACTCATCTAACCCCTTAGAAACTGTTTTAGAAAGAGGGTATATGTGTTCTTTCCAGGAAAGATCACAAGAGAAGGAAACAATAAGAATGTTAGAAGTGGAGAAACCGAGTTTTTTAAGCAATGAAAGTCACATGATTTTCTCTGCCCCAGTCCGAGATAGCCGGAAGATCAGAGGCCAGTTACACCATTGCCATCCTACGCGAAGCACGGAGTGACTGTTGGTGGGACGCTTTATGAAACGGGTGGAGAAGTGAAGAGTGGGGCAGGGATAATAATGTAGTAAGTTTTAGGAAAAGTCGCATGTAAAAGAAGCCAACTCATTACTTCACCAGTCCAACTGGAGGGGAGGGGGGATAAGCTTCAACTTCGTAAAATCACTGCACGTAATAATAATAATAATAATAATAATAGTAATAATAATAATAATAATAAAAGAATTAGGACAAATGTATGCATTACACTGGTATGCATATGAATTTTTTTTGTCTGCTGTGAGGGTTTTTTCAACTCATATTATATAATTCGACCATGCTGAATTCGAAAATGACATTGGTTTTCCTCAATCAGGTCAGGTTTTTTCTCTATTGGCCATTTATTATAAGTCCAATTTTATCCCCAAATTTATTGATTTTTTTAGCTTAAACACTGTAGATACGAGTAATATTATAAGAACACTCGTGAAAAATGAAAACAATGTGTGAATACATACTTTTATTCATACAATGAATATGGAAAAAAGTTTATTGAGGAAGGAATTAAGTTTTTTTGGCTTTCCGTCTGTGTTTTTCTTCGGGCACGTATCGCTTCAAACACCAGCAATAGTCCGCCAGCATATTGATATCCCAGTTTCCCTGGTACCTCTCTTCCATTATTTTGATATATTGATGAAATCGTTCACCCTGTTCCTCACTATATCCCCGCAATTTTCAGGAAAATAGTCCAAGTGGGACCACAAAAAGTGCATTTTTATGGACATGCGCGACCCATGAGCTTTGAAAGCTTCCATCAAGTTTTCGACAACGGACTCGTATTCTGGACTTCTACGCTTGCCAAGAAAATCAGTGACAACTGATTTGAATGCCTGCCAGGCATTCTTCTCAGTTGGAGTCATTGCGTTTTCGAACTGAGTATCCTTGATCAAAGTTCGAATTTGAGGACCATCAAAAACCCCAGCATTTAGTTTAGCATCAGATATATGAGGAAATTTACTCTCGAGATATCGGAATGCTGAACCCTCCTTATTCATTGATTTGATGAAATTTTTCATCAAGCCCAGCTTAATATGAAGTGGTGGGAGCAAAATTTTTGTTGGTGGTACAAGGGGCACTGAAACGACATTATGCGACCCAGGTTCAAAATTCTCTCTGGATGCCCATTCACGCTGTGCATAGTGCTTCTCATCCTCTCGGCTATCCCATTTGCAGAGGAAACATGGGTATTTCGTGTATCCCCCTTGCATTCCCAATACAAATGCCACAATCTGAAAAAAATGAAATATTTAAAGAATTTAGAGAATTTGTTCTATCAGATAAAAAAAATCTATGCATTGGACTGTATCACTTTTGTGGGAAGTTAAGTGTTCTTATACGCTCTCAAATAACCTTTGGAAAAACAACATAGTCAATAGCAATAGTTTACTTATGATATTAGTATTACCTTCAAATCTCCACAGATCCTCCAGTTATGTTGGTCGTATACGAGAGCATCCAGTAAAATTTTCATGTTATCGTAGCTCTCAGTAAGTTGTACGGAATGTGCTACAGGGACTGATGCAACCCTATTCCCAATGTTGAGAAGTACTGCTTTCAAACTTCGTCTATAAATAGCCTCCATTCTGATGCGTTATATGGCAGGCCCAAGGATTCGATTAGCCCCTCAACATTGCAGCAGTACACTAAGGAAGAGGTATTTTCGTGCACTGCAAAAAACTTGCGGAATTCTTCCTCTCGTTTCCTATACCAGGAGAATGTTGTTCCCGGAGCCAGCAAGTTGTCCTCTCGAAGTCGTGAGCCCAAGATCTCGGCAGCTAATTTGGAAAGTCCTAAATCCCTGGTAAGATCATTAAGTTTGGCCTGGTTGAGAGGCCTCGGCTCATTTGAAGCGGTATTTTGAGGTATATACGACTGGGACTGGTCATTGGCATTGGTCATTGATTCATCATCAGAATCATCGAAGTCCAGGTTTGAGGTGGGTCGGGTATTGGAATTCCAAGACCATGGGGTACAGGTCTCATAGCAGAAGGAATGTCAGGGTATAAAACAATGTGTTTATTCTTCTTGTTAACTCCTGAAAATAGAAACACAGAAACATGGATATAAAACTTGCATATGAAATAGAAGAAGCATTCAGACAGTGGCGGCTCGTGAGGGAAGGCTGCGGTCTGTAAGATATGAAATAGGTCGATGGGGTCTGTATATTTTCTTTCTTTTTCATTCATATTGTCCCTTCGGGGACAATATGAATGAAAAAGAAAGAAAATATACAATCATTGTATATGTAAATGTAACTTGTATAACAATATGTACGTGTAAATGTTTTTTCTATAACAATATGTATATGGAAATGTATGATTACCATTATGGTGAATATTATGCTATATATGGTGAATATTACATTATGGTGAATATTATGTCAAGTTTCATACGAGGATTTCAAAATATTTAAGAAAAATAAATTTATAAGCCCACCTTGGAGGTTTGTCATGCAGAAATAGCAATCTGTCACGTGATCCTTTCCTTCTCTCCAATCATGGGAATTCCAAAAGGCAAAGATTTCGCTCTGCCTTTGCTCCATCTTCTCAAATTTTCAATGCACGTCTTGCAGCACATATGAGGGGCGAAATTTTTGTCCTGGTCCCCTAGCTTAATTCCAAAGTATGCTCTATACATTGTCTTCACAAATTTAGTGATTTGGGACTGGTTATTTGGCATGGTAACCGTCCCACATATGTAGCAGAATCTATTGGGATCATTTTTACACGCTCTATTCATTATGAAATATTTTATCTATATGCCTGAAAAGTAAAAAAAGATATTATACAAGTGAAACAAGTGATGATAGATGTTACTGTTCCAATTCCGCTTTGACAAAATCACGAAAAATTCTATTTTACTTATGAGGCCATAGCCGGATAACCTGAGCTGATTGTGTGTGTGTCGTCCTCTCTCTCTCTTTTATTTTATTTTTTGATCATATATATTCCTCGTTCATATTTCTTATACTATTATTATTTTTATTTTTGATCATTCCATCGTATGTATAGGAGTGTATATTTATCTTCTATATATTTCTTCGTCTTAATAGACAGAATGATGTAATGGTGTTTTATTTATTCTCTTATTGATAATGTTGGGTTTCGTTTAAATAATTAGTTCTCTTTAAGGAGAAGTCCGCTATAAACAAAACTTTCTTTATGTGTGTGTGTGTGTGTGTGTGTGTGTGTGTGTGTGTGTGTCGTCCTCTCTCTCTCTCTCTCTCCCTTGCCTTTAATAAATAAATTAAATTTAAGTTTTTAACTTCAGTAGTAATAATAATAATGGCAGGAATAACAGTTGTAGTGAATGGAGATTTTCTCGAGAGAAGGGATGAATTTAAGGCAAAAGGATCTTTGCGGTTATGCTTTGAAGCCTTCAAAAAAGCTTCGGGCTAAATATGGTTGAACCTTCTCCGTACCTGCCTCCACTCCTATACAGAGGAATGACAAAAGTAAATGAAATGAAATGAGTGAGATGATATGAGATGAGTGAAATGAAGTGAAATGAAATGGAAATGAAATGAAATAAAAAGGTTTATTGGTAGACTGTAGTCCATATGACAATAAACACCTTAGTTGAAGTTAGTTAAAATAAATTGTTTTTTCTTATATATATATATATATAAAAAAGGAATGTATTGTCATTTTTCTGATGCAGTCTCATTTTTTCACTCGCAAAAAAGGATTGTCATAATTAAATAGAACAAAGTGAATGTGTTTATTTCCAATTTATTTATTATTTAATATAATATTGTGTGTGTATGTGTGTGTGTGTGTGTGTGTGTGTGTGTGTGTGTATTTCACCTGTATTGATGTTTATACATTTTTTATTTTATTTTTTGATCATATATATTCCTCGTAAATCGCCTTAGCTGAAGTTAGTTAAAATAAATATTGTTTTTCTTATATATATATATATATATATTATATATATATATATATATATATATATATGCTGCAAACCCACAAGGAAAAAGAAAAACGATTCCAAGGCCTTTCGTGTATTCAAAGCTACACCTCGTCAGGGAATGAAGATAAAAGGCGAGAAGCCCATAAATATATACAACGTACAGGAAAACCAAACAATTAGCACTACTTAACAAGGGTTAATGAGAGGCAAAATAAATTTTAACATTATGTCGTCAATGTTATACGTCCCCGCACTGTTATTGAAAGTGTTTTTAAAATGAATAAATGCACATTCTAGGAGCAATAGCAGAACGGTAACTTCTAAAAATCGATCGGAGAGAAGGGAATATGGTTGTAAAAAGAGCAACAGTGAAGAGGACACGCGTGGGCTCCATTATATGGGATGAATTTCACAATAAAACACGTGAAATGAATAAATGCTGCAAACCCACAAGGAAAAGAAAAACGATTCCAAGGCCTTTCGTGTATTCAAAGCTACACCTCGTCAGGGAATGAAGATAAAAGGCGAGAAGCCCATAAATATATACAACGTACAGGAAAACCAAAACAATTAGCACATACTTAACAAGGGTTAATGAGAGGCAAAAGAAATTTTAACATGATGTCGTCAATGTTTATACGTCCCCGCACTGTTATTGAAAGTGTTTTTTAAAACGAATAAATGCACATTCTAGGAGCAATAGCAGAACGATAACTTCTAAAAATCGATCGTATAACGTATAACATTGACGACATCATGTTAAAATTTATTTTGCCTCTCATTAACCCTTGTTAAGTATGTGCTAATTGTTTTGGTTTTCCTGTACGTTGTATATATTTATGGGCTTCTCGCCTTTTATCTTCATTCCCTGACGAGGTGTAGCTTTTGAATACACGAAAGGCCTTGGAATCGTTTTTCTTTTTCCTTGTGGGTTTGCAGCATTTATTCATTTCACGTGTTTTATTGTGAAATTCATCCCATATATATAATATATATATATATAATATATATATATATATATATATATATATATATATATATTAGTGATGGATCGAATAACCGCAACCGCAACCGCACTACAACCGCACAAAAATTCACAACCGCAACCGTAACCGCAACCGCCGTTCCATAAGTGCGGTTGCGGTTGTAAAAGCTTAGTTAATTTTAATTTTAGGTTAATTAGAAATATTTTTTTTTAAAAGAAAATGAGGGTCTCCTTATGCGTGCTTAAACGTGACGTCATACGGCTGCAGCAAAAATATTATTCTTGAAATTCACACTGCCTGTCATTAAGTTTGACATCAGTTTTTCAAATGAATAATAATCCATAACTTTCCAATGGTGTGGAGGCTGGGGAAAGTGGTAGGTGGGATGAACAGTGCGATGGGTCCTCGTCCCTCATCCTGGTAACACACTTAGTGCAAAATATGGTTTTAATTAATTTGACCTATTCTTTCATAATAGCTATATAAGTTTAGAATATACTTCATTAAATAGTATTTATTTAGTAAATACCTTATGTTGAACACAAGTTTTTGCAACACACAAATAGCGGTAGCGTTGTATTGCAAAACTTGTGTTCAACATAAGGTATTTACTAAATAAATACTATTTAGTATATATTATGTACCAAGTGTGGCTAAATCCAGTTAATAATTACGCATTTTTCCTAGTATATGTAACCGCAACCGCAACCGCGGCTGGAAAAAATTCGACAACCGCAAACACAACCGCAACCGCGGTTGTGAAAAACCGACCACTCGATCCATCACTAATATATATATATATATATATAATATAATATATATATACTGTATATATATATATATATTTAAAAGATGTGTAATGTTATTTCTTTCTGATGCAGTCTAATTTTTCAATCACAAGAAAGGAATGTCATAATTAAATAGACAGAACAAGTGAATGTGTTTATTTCCAATTTATTTATTATTTAATATAATTGCGTGTGTGTGTGTGTGTGTGTGTGTGTGTGTGTGTGTGTGTGTGTGTGTGTGTATGTCCACGTGTGTGTATTTCACATGTATTGATGTTTATACTTTTTTTATTTTATTTTTTCTCATATATATTTCTCGTTCATATTTCTTATATATTTTTTATTTTTGTTTTGATCATTCCATCGTGTGTAAAGGATTGTCAAAAGTAAATAGAACGACGTTTAAATAATTATTGTTTATATATATATATATATATATATTATATAAAAGGTGTGTAATGTTATTTTTCTGATGCAATTTGTTTTTTCAATCACAAGAAAGGATTGTCAAAAGTAATAGACAGAGTTAATATTGGATTTTCGTTTTAATAATTAACTCTCTTCTGAACCATTTAAGGAGAAAGTTGCGCATGCTTTTAAAAACGGTAACTCATGTGAATTAAAATAAATGGTGATATCTACCAACTCACCCTAATAAGTTATACCTGTCGTTTTTGCTTTTAATAAATAAAAAACACTATTTGGCAACTCGTGTGAATTAAGATAAATGGGGTATCTAGCAACTTACCCTAATAAGGTACATCTCAACATAATTAAAATAAATGGTACTATCTGGTAATCCCTTCATATGAATAAAACATTATTTGGCAACTCATGTAAATAAAATAAATGGTGGTATCTAGCAACTCACCTAATAATGTATACTTGTACAATTAAAATAAAAAGTGGTATCTGGCAACTCAACCTTCCTCTATAAAGAGCTGCTTGGCTTCGGGACCATAATGATGCGAACTGCGGCGGAATAAAGAACTCTCTCTCTTTCCTTCTTAGGTTTAGACTTAGGTTAGGTTTCCCTTTGGGGTAAGGATATCCCACCTTCTCCCCCAAAGACCTCCTCCGTCTCTCCTTTCTCTTCCTCTCTTAGGTTAAGGCAACCCCTTTGGGGGGAAGTCATCCTCCCTTCTCCCCCCGAAGCTCCCTCCCCTCTTCCCACTTCATTGCATATCCCCCTTCCCCTTCATTGCATACCCCCTCCCCCCTTTGCGGCATACCCCCTTCATTGCATTGCATACCTCCACCCCTTTGGAACACATCCCCACCGTGATTTGCAACATACCCTCATCCCCACCCCTTGCAACATTGATCATTATCTCTGCAACATTCTTGCACTCGTTCATTTTTCGCCCATACTACTCACGTGAATGAGTGTACCATACGCACCATCCGAAAGAGTGAAGAAAAGATACGTGCTATTTTCATTTAATATATTTTTATTTATCATATGTAAATATCATTATGTTATGATTTTATTATGTTCTTATTTCATATACAATATAGGTAGGGAAATTCATTTGTGTGTAAATAAAAATCTATGTATCAAAGTATTAATGGGAGACTTTACGCGGCCGCGTTCACGTATCCCCATTTATCCCATAAGTATTAAGTTTGTCCAACGCGGATTTATTTACCTAACGCGCCGTTCTCGAGGAACCTAACCCCCGCGTTTGACGAGGGTTTACACACACACACACACACCACACACACACACCACACACATATATATATATATATATATATATATATATATATATATATATATATATATATATATATATATATATATATATATATATATATATGGTGAGTCAAAAGTCTGGAAACATAGGAACTATGCTTTTCAATGCAAATATACATATATATTTGCATTAAAAAACATAGTTATTAGCTGTTATTAGTTAGGTTAATTGTACGCCCTTGACGATTGGTTAGGTTAAGTTGTGATATTTTCTTTAAAGATAATTATATTGTTAGGGCTTTAGAGGAGCAATCAGTGATTGGTTTAAAAGTTATTTGTCCAATAGATATCATTTTGTATCAGTAAATAAGGTTTGCTCAACTAAAGCGCTTGTCAAACATGGTGTGCCACAGGGCTCAGTTCTGTGTCCACTGTTATTTTTATTATATATAAATGACCTTTCACGTTCATCTGATATACTGAACTTCATAATGTTTGCAGATGATACAACTGTCTCTTTTTCTTGCAAAGATGTTAATACAGCTAAGAATATATTTCATTCAGAATTCATCAGTGTAATGAAATGGTTGACCACCAATAAACTCTTCCTAAATACCAGTACAACAAATTTCATGATTTTTACTAATAAAAGAAATGTATATCTTGATGAACTTAATGTTAATGAAATTGCCATAAAGGAGTGTACCGTAACAAAATTTCTTGGTGTAATGCTAAATAAGAATTTGCAATGGAGTGATCATGTAAATTATATCGCGAAAAAGATTTCAGGGAGCATTGCTATAATGTTTAAACTTAGAAATGTAGTCCCTAAACAAGTTTTATTGACTCTTTATCATACTCTTGTTCTTCCTTATA
Organism: Bathynomus jamesi; assembly: GCA_023014485.1. Taxonomy (NCBI): domain Eukaryota; kingdom Metazoa; phylum Arthropoda; class Malacostraca; order Isopoda; family Cirolanidae; genus Bathynomus; species Bathynomus jamesi. The sequence continues at coordinate 68,221 of JAJOZX010002509.1, forward strand.
TAACATACTGCACCCTTGTTTGGGGAAACTCCGCTAACAACGCATTAAATATCTTTGTCGTCCAAAAACGAGCAATAAGGTTATTATCTGATACTGATTTTCTTGATCACTCTAGTGCATTATTTAAAAGCTAAACCTACTAAAGCTCAACGATATAACCAAACTGGCACATTTTATTTTTATTTACAAGTGTAAGAACAAAATCATTAATATGCAATGGGTAAATAGATATTTTGAAACTCATCAAGAAATCCACTCGTATCAGACCAGAAATAGATCAAAGCTTGTTATACCTCAATTAAGATTGTCTTCATCTTAAAAACTACCCATTTTCATTGGATTGAAACTATGGAATGACTTGCATGCCGATATAAAAAATATTGTGAATGTAAATTTGTTTAAAATCAAGTTGAAATCCCGATTAATAATGGCATACTAACAAAAATCTAGGATTAATGTCCACTAATATTGTTTAATATTGTCCATTAATATTGTTTAATATTATAATACATGTTTTAACTATTAATAATACTTATTTACTTATTTATTATTATTAATTAATAACAACTAGCTGCTTATTTTTAATAAGAGCCCAGTAAAGCCTAAAGCTTAAGGGCCAAATTAAATAAAATAAATAGTCGAGCTTCACAATTATTCATATCATTGTAAATTGAAAAATGTATTTATTTTATTATTATTAATAATTATTCTATTCTATTCTATATCACGACTTAACCTAACCAATCATCAAGGACGTACAGTTGACCTAACCGGGCATTCAATTAACTTAACCGGGTATGCAACACCCAGGTAAACAACCTTGGGACCTAATCAATATGTGTGTGAAGTTTCATGTTTGTAACTGCTTTAATTTTGGACTTGTGGCTGGAACACACACACACACGCGCGCGCGCGTCCTTTTATTAGATTAATTGAATTCCCGGGTAGGTTAATTGAATGCCCAGTTAGGTTAATTGTACGCCCTTGAAGATTGGTTAGGTTAAGTCGTGATATTTTCGTTAAAGCTAAAATATCATGACTTAACCAATCGTCAAGAGCGTACAGTTGACCTAACCGGGCATTCAATTAACCTAACCGGGCATTCAACACCCAGGTGCACAACCTCGGGATCCAATCAATATGTGTGTGAAGTTTCATGTTTGTAACTGCTTTCATTTTGGACTTATGGGTGGAACACACACACACCACACACACACACACACACACGTCCTTTTATTATTATAGATTACGGGCGGCAATGTGAAGCTCAAGATTTTCATGACTGCGTTATTTTCTATAGTTTTATTGACCAAATAATTAAACCGACAGTAATTGGGGGGTTCAATTATTTGGTCAGTAAAACTATAGTCATGAAAATCTTAAGATTCACAAATCTTGACACAATGTGAAGCTCAAGATTTTCATGGCTGCTTTCTTTTCTGTAGTTTTATTGCAGTGCTGGGGCCTTCTGGTCCAGTAATTTTAATTATTTAATTTATTAACACCTAATCAATATGTGTGTGAAGTTTCAGTTTGTAATTGCTTCCATTTTGGAGTTATGGCTGGAACAAACAGACAGACAGACAGACAGACACACACACACACACACACGCGCGCGCGCGCGTCCTTTTATTATTATATATATATATATATATATATATATATATATATATATATATATATATATATATATATTTGTGTGTGTGTGTGTGTGTGTGTGTGTGTTACACACAGACCGTGCATTGAACAAGGAACTCTTCTAGGAATTTTATTAAATCCACTATAGTTCGAATAAGTAATAGTAAATGACAAATACTATAGCTTTTCTTTTCATGATGCTTGCCCGACGTGGGCAACGGGTAGCTCGCAAAGATGCCTCAAAATATAACTTCCCTCACAAGCTATCTGTGAAGCAGAGAGGATCCAGCTCTGAGACAGGATCCTATCTGCTTGGCAGATAACTGGTGAGGGAAGCTATATTTTTGGGGCCTCTTTGCGAGTGACCCGTTGCGAACGTCTGGCTAACATCATGAAAAAGAAAAACTATAGTGTTTGTCATTTAACATTACTTATTCGAACTATAGTGAATTTAATTTTCCGAGAAGAGTTCCTTGTTCCATGCACGGTCTGTGTGTAACATTAAAGATCTCAGGGGACCATTCTCAATTTTATCCCCTATATATATATATATATATATATATATATATATAAGCAAACAACCACAAGGAAAAGGAAACACAAAGTCCGAGCGCTTTCGTGATATATTCACATTATCAAGGAGGAACAGAAAATATTTTCTGTTCCTCCTTGATAATGTGAATATATCACGAAAGCGCTCGGACTTTGTGTTTCCTTTTCCTTGTGGTTGTTTGCTTATTAATAAGGTCACGTGTTATTTTGTGATTCTAGTGCATATATATATAATATATATATATATATATATATAATATATATATATATATATATATATATATATATCAAGAAGCGAGAGAGAGGGAGATTTCACATTTTTTGTGAAAAAACTTTACAAACACCATAAAAAAATACAAATTAGCTTCCAGCAGCGCGAAACTAGAACTCTCAATAAAATTAAATGATTTCGCCTTTATGGGAAATTTCCCGAATTTCCCAAATCAAGTTTCCGTCGGATTAATCCCTAAGAATTATATATATATATATATATATATATATATATGATGAATAAAACCACGAAGGAAAAGAAACACAGAATGGTGCTCAAGCGCTTTCGTCTAATGACATCCTCAGGAACACTGAAGTACATAAAGAATTACAGCCTATATATAGGTTACAGAAAAAAAAATATATATATATATATATATATACAATAAACGGAGAATTTTTTTTTTTTTTTTCTGTAACCTATATATAGGCTGTAATTCTTTATGTACTTCAGTGTTCCTGAGGATGTCATTAGACGAAAGCGCTTGAGCACCATTCTGTGTTTCTTTTCCTTCGTGGTTTTATTCATCATAAATATTTTTCACGTGTTACTTTTGTGAAATAATGTTCATATATATATATATATATATATATATATATATATATATATATATATATATATATATATATATATATATATACATATACTGTATATGTTACACACAGACCTGTGCATGGAACGAGGAACTCTTCTGGGAAAATTAATTTCACTGTAGTTCGAATAAGTAATGGCAAATGACAAATATTATAGTTTTTCTTTTTCATGATGTCAGCCCAACGTGGCCAACGGGTAATTCCAAAAGATGCCCCAAAATATACCTTCCCTCACCAGCTATCTGCGAAGCAGACAGGATTCAGCTTTGGGACAAGATCTAGGGTTTACAGCTAAACCTAGCCTACTATATTCAGAACCTCAATATATGCAAAAAACTCGTTGCATTCACGTCAGATTGAATACATTAAGAAAAAGGGGTAACTATTGTATTTTCAGCTAAAAACCAAAAGTTAAGCCTCAACTGGCAGAATTGAGCGTCCATTTTTTAAAGCACTTCTGTCAGTTGAGGGTTATGTTTTGGTTTTTGGCTGAAAATACAATAGTTACCCCTTTTTCTTTGATGTATTCAATCTGACGTGAATACAACGAGTCTTTTGCTTATATTGAGGTCTGAATATAGTAGGCTAGGTGTAGCTGTAAACCCTAGATCCTGTCCCAAATCTGAATCCTATCTGCTTCGCAGACTGCGAAGCTGGTGAGGGAAGCTATATTTGGGGCCTCTTTGCGAGTTACTCGTTGCTCACGTCGGGCTAACATCATGAAAAGCAAAACAATAGTATTTGTCATTACTTACTTATTCGAACTACAGTGGAATTAATTTTCCTAGAAGAATTCCTTGTTCCATGCACTGTCTGTGTGTAACATGAAAGATCTCAGGAGACCATTCTGAGTTCATCATATATATATATAATATATATATATATATATATATTATATATATATATATATATATATATATATATAAGTTTTATAAATGCTTTATTTAATATTAATTATATACAAATTTAGACACAATTCTGATTGCAGTTTTACCAATTTTATAGCGGTATACCGGAACTGGGAGCTATTTAATGTTTAAGAAAGAAATAATGTCTGAAAACAGCTTCAATATCAGATCGAAAAGCCATTCGAATCAGGTAAACAAATTGTGTCTACACGAAGGAAGTAGAAACAAACACTTCCTCATATGAATTCCGATATAAAAGTAATCTGATGAAGGCGTAATACAAACCAGATATTAATGGAAAAAAAAAAGAAATAAATAATTCCTTTTTGTGGACATTTTTTATTTGAAGTTGAAGAAGCAGAGAACGCTTTCACGAGTTATTAAGTAAAGTTCAAATATTGTCTAGTGAAAGTGTAAACTTGAGAGCCCAAAAAGTAAACAAATCAAAGTGCGAGAACCATCCTTTAAAAAGCACTCTACAATCTTTTGTCAACAGGATTACGGGACACAAAATTTACCTTTGGTTATCTCCGTCTGGAACTCAATGACCAATATATATATATATATATATATATATATATATATATATATATATATATATATATAAGGTGTCCCATAAGTCTGGTCTCGTGTGAGGAGTGTAACTCAGGACTGTAACTCACTTCTATATTAGCCATTGCGTGTTATTCTACTTGCAACAGAAAAAAAAGGTCCCAAAACAAGACATCAATTTAAACATTTGTTTTAGTTCTAATGTATTAATTTTGTAAATTTAATTTAAAATATATTTACCTATAAGACCGGACTTATGGGACACCCTATATATATATATATTATATATATATATATATATATATATATATATATATATATATATATATATATATATATACATATATATATAGTAACACTTGTCAAGGTTTGTGAACTTCCTCAGAACAGAGGAAGTAACTTATAACCTATGACTTTTATTCTTCATATAAGCTCGAAATTAGGGTAAAAGTCTTCTAATTTCCAACTTTCTGTTTCACAATATATATATATATATATATATATATTATATATATATATATATATATATATATATATATAATATATATATATATATATATATATATATATATATATAACTTGCGAAACAGAAAGTTGGAAATTAGAAGACTTTGTACCTTCATTTCGAGCTTATGTGAAGAATAAAAGTCTTAGGTTATACTTCCTCTGTTCTGAGGAAGTTCACAAACCTTGACAAGTGTTACTAAATTCATTTGTCCTGCGGTGAAGAAGGCAATGGACAACCACTTCACTAATATGCCCTTGTTAAACTCATGAAAATGTCCACAGAGAGAAATAGGAATAACAGCGTAAACGGAATTGCCAGTCAAAGGATAGGCAATGTCGCGCTCGGCAGGGGAAGCAGCAGGGCTTCCCAGGTCGTCATCAGGCGAATTCCCTGCGACACCAACAAAAGAGTAAAGATTGGGACGTGGAATGTAAGAACAATGAACAGACCAGAAAAGTTAGAGAACATCAAACAAGAGATGAATAGGCTGAGCATAGATGTCATGGGGTTGTCAGAAGTCAGATGGCGAGAAGGATGAGATTTTATCAATGGAGAGGTGAGGGTGATTTATTCTGGTGGCGACAGGGCTGAGAGAGGAGTTGATATTTTACTTAGAGGAAGGATAATAACACCGTAGGGGAGTTAGACTGTGTGTCAAATAGAATCATGTGGATAAAAATGAAAGGCGAAAAAGTAGATACATTTGTCATGCAAGTGTATATGCCAACAAGCGCTCATCCGGAAGAAGAGGTAGAAGAAATGTATGATAGAATAGGGGAAATAATTGAAGCCCATGGAAGAAATGCTAACTTAGTAATCATGGGGGACTGGAATAGTGTGAATGGAGAGGGGAAAGACGGAAGGGAGGTTGGACCATTCAGATTAGGTAGAAGAAATGAAAGAGGAGAAAAGCTATCATAGTAGAATTTTACAGAAGGCAAGAAATCATGGTGACTAATACTTGGTTCCAAAATCACAAAAGAAGGAGATACTCATGGAAAAAGCCAGGAGACACTGAAAGATTCCAAATTTACTTTATTTTGGTAAGACAGAGATATAGGAATGCAGTGAAGAACTCGAAAGCTTATCCTGGAGCAGATGCTGACTCTGATCATAACTTGGTGGTAATGGAAAATATGGTGAGAACTCTGAAAAAGAATAAAGTAAGGAAGAACTGGGATACTGAAAAACTGAAGGGAGAACAAAGGATAGTTTTTGCTAAAAAGGTGAATGAAGAGATAAGGAGGCAAAGAAATGACGACCACATTCATATGGCAAGTGAAGAAAGATGGTGTAGACTGAGGGATACAATAAAGGAGAGTGCACAGGAAAATATAGGTTATATGAAAAGAAGCAAGGAAACCCTGGGTCACTACAGAGATGCTTGACAAAATGGAAGGAAGAAGAAAATGGAAGAGTATAAATACAGAAGAAGGGAGACAACGATATAGATAGTTGAATAACAAACTGAGGAGAGAAAATGATAAAGCAAGAGAGATGTGGCTTGAAGAGTAGTGCAGGGAAATGGAGGAATTAGAAAGGAAAGGAAGAACTGATTTAATGTACCAAAAAGTTAAGGATGGAAAAGAAGTAGCTTGGGAGTGCGAGAAATAGAGGCGGGGAAATGGAGAAAAACTGAAAACACCAGAAGATAGAAGGAAGAGATGGACTGAGTATATTGAAGAACTGTATGATAAAGAGAACAAACCTAATAACATCGAAATGGAGGAAGCAGATGAGGGGGAAGTAGATTGTATGGAACCGAACATATTGGAAAGAGAAGTAGAGATGGATGTAAAAGACCTAACAACTGGCAAGGCCCCAGGACCAGATGATGTACCAGCAGAACTTCTGAAAAGTCTTGAAGGTGATGCTAGAGAGGAGGTGAATGTATTGTGCTGAAACATGTATGAAAGTGGAGACTGGCCTGCTGACTTTATGAGCGTCTCTATGGTTACTATCCCCAAGAAACCTAGAGCCACCAAGTGTTTAGAATTTCGAACCGTAAGCTTAGTCAGCCATGCATCAAAAATAACGCTAAGGATACTAACCAGAAGACTAACGAACAGAGCTGAGCAGTACATTGGAGAGGATCAGTTTGGATTTAAGTCAGAATGCGGAACAAGAGAAGCTATTGGTATCATGAGAATGATGGGAGAGAGAGTGCTGGAACATGATCAGGAAATGTTTGTTTGTTTTATTGACTGAAAAAGCTTTTGACAGAGTCCAATGGAGGAAACTAATGGAAATATTTAAGAATATTGATGTTGACTGGAGGGACCGTAAGCTGATAAAAATCTATATCTTGGCCAGACTGTGAATGTTAGAGTTGCAGGAGAAGAGTCGGAGCCTGGATTGGTTGGGAGAGAATTCAGACAAGGATGCTCCCTGTCCCCCGTGTTATTTAACATCTATGCGGAAGCAATGATAATTTAGAAGCACTCTCAGATCTGGAAGAGGGAATCAGAGTGGGAGGTAAATTGGTCAAATCTGTAAGGTTTGCAGATAACGAGGCATTTGTTTGTAGTACTGAGGAAGGACTGCAAAGAATGGTCAATAGCTTGACAACAACGGCGGAAGAATTCGGAATGAGAATTAATGAGTTCAAGACAAAGGTAATGAAAACTGCAAGAAGGAAAGGAGCACAAATGAACATGACGATAGGAAATCGGACCTTAGAAGAAGCTGAGCAGTTTAAATATCTGGGAAGTTTATTAACCAACAATGGAGATTGCAATAAGGAAGTAAGATCTAGAACTGGTATGGGTAAGGTAGCTTTTGAGAAACAGAAAAGACTACCAGAAAAGACTACTTACAGTTAAACTCAACTTGAAGCTGAAGAAAAGGTTAGTAAAAGCTTGCTATGGAGTGTGGTACTGTATGGAGCAGAAACATGGATACTGAAAACAACCGAAAAGAAACTCCTGGAAAGTTTTAAAATGTGGATTCGGAGAAGAATGCTAAAGATAAGCTGGAGGGAACACCAAAGTAATCAGGAAATACTGCAACAGGTGAGGGAGGAAAGAAGACTCATTAAGGTGATAAGAGAAAGACAGAAGAAATGGATCGGACATGTGTTGAGAGGAGAAGGATTGTTGAAGGAGGTGATAGAGGTAGATATGAAGGTAGAAGGCCGAGGGGAAGGAAAAGGAAAGCAATGCTGGATGATTTGAAGGCAGGCAGGAGCTACCATGGGATGAAAGGATAGTTCAGGATAGAACACTTTGGCGGGACACGAGTTAAATCTGCCTGATAGGCAGAACACGATGGATGGATGGATGGATATATATATATATATATATATATATATATATATATATATATAGAGTGGTGGCCAAATTATTGTGATATTCATTAATCTATTGTCTTTCTTGCGGTTTAAGGGGGTGGAAAAAACAAATATTTGCTGAAATAGAACATTTATTTAAGAATCACTATTTAGTAAATCGTCTTTTTGCCTTACACAGGAGTTTTATTCTCTGTGGGGTGTTTTTAATACAGGACTTAACTCAGTCATGGAAGATCACTTTAATGAGATACTCAATGAGTTGTGTTTTCGTGACTGAAGCCATGTCAGCAATTCTTTTCTTCACAATTTTCCTGGCCATTTCATAGTATTTATTCCTTGACTAGTCAAAAATTCTGTCAAGCCTTGGAGGTGTGGCATGGGGCCCCATCTTGCGTGAAAATGCACTCTTCTTCCCCATACCACTCTCTGATTTCGGGTATTAACCTTCTGCGAATGACTTCAGTATACATTTTAGAGGTCATTATACCATTAACAACGCGTAATCCGCTTGTACCGTATTGCAAATAGCTCCCCATACCATTAACTTCTTCTTCATGGAATTCTTCATTCTGTCGTTTGCTAACATCCTGAGGGCAGTATTTGAAACTTGGAACGTTAATTCATCTGAAAATACCACCTGATGAATATCTGAGTTGATTTAAATTTTTAATGGATAAATACGATTTATAAGAAACATCCACAAATTGCATGGAAAACAAATGTTGAAAACAGAAACTACTCCAACGTGATATTCTTAAAAAAATTAATTATGACAATGAATACAAAGTCGTTAAGCAAATCATTTACAATGTTCCATATTTCATTCGACCAGTTAAGGTGATCTTTAGGTCAAGTATATCTTTTTTTTTCCTCATTGCAGCAATCAGTTTTTTTACTCGTGGACGCCGGGTGGGGAGATTTGCATTAAACAAACACTCGCGAACACTTCGACTATTTATATCAGCTTCA
>JAJOZX010002509.1:82500-92500 GCA_023014485.1 Bathynomus jamesi
TGTTATGCGGATATTACCTCTAAGAAATTATGCAATTTACAATTAAATTAGCTTATAAAGTAGCTTTAAGGCCCAGTCATGCACATCAAAATATAAATACGTGGTAACACAGAAAATTGAATGAAACTTATTTCATTGAATTTTCTGTGGCTGAAACTCTTGAGAAAGTTATTATTTTTATCATAATGAAAACATTAATATAAATTTTAATTCTTATGCATTGCCTGCCATAATAGTAATATCACGAAATTTTAAAAATTATGTCATATATTCATAATCAATATTATATTGATAGATCAACTAAATATCCGCATCCGCATCCGGATATTGAAATTAAAAATCCGCATCCGCAGTTGTTGAAAAACTGACATCCGGTCCACCACTAATATATATAATATATATATATATATAAGGGTCCACTTCTCCGACGATCGCTGGCCCGCTTATTCGCTCGTCCTTCTTTTCCCCGTTCGTCTGCGTACTTCGTGGGCGGTGGCTGAAGATTCAAGAGGAGGATGAGTAGCAACAGCTGAGGCAGCACCGATGGTAGGGTGGCGAATTTCCATTGATGTATTAAGTAAGTAACATGCGCCTCGGTGGTGTAGCGGTCAGAATCGCTGACTACGAATTCACTGGAACCCGGTTCGATTCCTGGTGACGGCACGCGGCGCGCAGCTAACTCAGCTGTTCATCTTTCCACACAGTAAAAATTGGTTGGTAGATAAATGAGTACCCTGGGTAGCCTAGTGGTTAAGACGTTGGCTGCTAAGCGGGAGGTCGTAAGATATAGTAATTTCTGACCGCCCGTGGTGGGTCGTGGACTCGTGGTTCGGATTCCATGTAAAGCTGTTGGTCTTCGGTGGAGTAACAAGCTTGACCTTCGTCAGAATGAACAATTCGGGCGGAAGCAAACCAAAGTTAACCAAGGTTATATATCTATCTATCTATCTCTCTCTCTCTCTCTCTCTCTCTATATATATATATATATATATATATATATAATATCTATCTATCTATCTATCTTTCTATATATATATATATATATAATATCTATCTAGCTACCTATCTATCTCTCTCTCTCTCTCTCTCTCTCTCTCTATATATATATATATATATATATATATAATATATTAAAAACACAATGACCGTCTAAAAAATTAAGTAAAACAATTAAAATTCCCAATGAAATTTTCTTTTAATATATTTAGTGAATATTTCTCTCAAGTTTTACTCTCACTTTCAGTTTCTGCTCATTAGTCACTACCCGAACGAAGAGGGAAGACTCTCTCGAAAAGCTTCGAGGTTTTTAGTGTTTTATTATTTTCAACCTTTGGATATCTCTCTCTCTCTCTCTCTCTCTCTCTCTCTCTCTCTGGATATCCTGGATATGACTGCTTTCGTTTAAATTTTACCTTATCCGCCTTCAGTTCTTGAAATTAGAAAAGTCAATCCTGTATCGGAAAGAAACCAGGTGCCCATAACGGGATACGAAACAATTTAAATCCTTGTTCACTCTATCTTTACGGTGAATCAAACGATGAAGTATTATAGCGTTCTTTCTCACCATAAATGATGAAGATCGAGTTCAATGAGGAATTACATTTGTCTAATGCATTAGTTAGAAATCTCAATTGGATTCTAAGGCAAATTTTTATAGCCACTAAATTAGGAAAACCGGAAGACGATTCTTGGAACTAAAATGAAAAAACAAAAAGTAATGAAAAATTAACCGTGACGAAAAATAATAACTTTTTTCCATATATGGTCATGACGATATAAACCTAAATCATACGAGAATCGTAACTGTTCTTCCTGAGAGTGTAACTTCGGCCCAAATTTTGTACAAAGTAGGTATAAAAAAATTAAAAGATCATATAAATAAGATTTCCTGATGTTATTATTTTAATATGTTTTATTGTTTGAAAATACTTCCCTGTCTTTGAATATGTTACTTAGTATTTTATACCTACCAGTACGTATGTGTAAATTAATAAATGTGTCTAAATTAACAAATAAATAATAGTGAATTAATTTCCATATAAACTTTTGTTATATTTTAATTTTCAAATTTACAATTACTCAGTAATGGAGTGCATTCACTTTTGTTAATTAATAACACGTTTAATTACTCACAGTAACAAAAGGCAGGTTCTTAAACCTAGGCCTAAAACACGACCTTGGCTTATATTTTACATTTTGTTTTATCAACCACGTAACGGAATATTTTCTTTTCAAAGGAATAATTCCTTTAACAATTTCAGTACCAATCGACCAGGGTAATACTTCGCGGGGAGGGGCGTTAGGCAGCAGACAGGAGTGCTGCAACTCCCGTTTCCCGTCACTGTCCTCTTTAGCCGATTTTTTTTATCTGCCCTGTGAGCGGTGCAGCATGTTCTCAAACGCACACTTCTCTCCCTATTCCTCACTACATATACGTGCATCTTACACACTACATCATTTTTTCAAAATTAATAAAAATATAGCATCAACTTCAAGAGCCTCGGAGTCCCCTGGGTAGGAACCATAAATGTCCCCACTTGTAGCGTCCTGCTGCCGATATCGGGAACGCAGACCTTTCCTTTTATTTCAGTGATCACTTAAGTCGCACTTAGTGTTCTATCTACTCCTATGCCGATGATTCCACCCTTCACTTTTCCACCTGCTTCACAAAGCGTCCCTCTCAACAATCGCTCAATGCTTCGCGTGGGACACTTGACCTCAAATCTTTCTACTATCACTGAATGGTACAAAGAAAACCTTGTGGCTTTCAATGTCTCAAAAACCCAGTTCCTTCATCTGTCTCCTCGTCACAATCTTCCACACGACCGTCCCTTACCTTGAACAATACACAACTCAATTCTTCCTCTTTTCTTAACATTCTTGGTGTTTCCTTTTCTCGTGATATTTCCTGAAAGATCACATACACTCTCTTTCTAAAATAACTTCGAAAGGTTAGGTATGTTGTACCGACTCCGCAGTTTCTTCAACCCCACTCAGTTGCTGTATCTGTACGGGGGTTTCTCTGCCCCTGTGTTGAGTATGCTTCTCTTGTGTGGGATGGCTGAACTCACACAGCTCTACTTGACCTGGTGGAATCAAGAGCTTTTCGTCTCATCAATTCCCCGCCTCTTACTGACTGTCTTCAATCCCTCTCTCTTCGCCGCAATGTTGCCGCACTCTCTCCTTACTATCGCTATTATAACGGACATTGCTCTTCTGAACTCTAACTGCATGCCTCCTCCTTTTAGGAGAGCTCGCAGTACCAGACTTTCGATATATTTTCATTCCTTTTCTGTCCAACTCTCTAACTTTCTAACGCAGGGTTAATCGGTATTTTCAATCTTTCAACTACTCAGCCGGTCAAGTTTGGAACAATCTTCTTCAATCCATCTTCTCCCTCTCTATGACCTCCAATCTTTCAGATGCAAAATGTCGAGGCATCTCGAAAACCTTGGATCTTGATTTTTGTTATCTTCTTCCTCTATGGTGGTGGTGGTGGTTGGGGTTTGCGGGCATTCACCTTTGACCCCTCCTTTCCGCATAAAACACAACTCCAATCACGGATGACCCTTTCATTAATAGTTGAAAATCAGAAAGTTTAATAAACTGCAAAACATTGTAAATGGTGTGACCATTTCAAACCCTTATTTTTCTTACATGATAAAGTCCACAGAACATTTGCTACTTACGTATGCAAAACATTTCAATCAACTATCCTGAATAGAGGTAAATTCAAATACACTTAAAGCACTGATGGTACTCCAGCTAATGCTTAGTGGTACGCGAGATACCGCTTAGTACTACGCAAATACATTAAAATTTAAATCTGAGTGAACTATAAACAAAAAAAAAAAAAAAAAAAACGGAAAATAAATTTAGAGTTAGTAGCAGTTTGGAGAAGTAAAATGCCTGTAAAGTAATGATGCTGTAATGTCTGTCCTGGAAAAAAAAATTACGGGTGATATTACGGTAAGTTTTCTGTTTTGTTGCGGGTGGTTCAGAAGAAAATAAGTTTGGGAACTCCTGGTCTCTATAATGTTATATAACTAAATAAATTACAAAGTTAAATGAAACATTACGATATATATAAATACATACCTGAAATAGTCAAATTTAGCCTATCTACTGATTAAACGTTTACAGTCTGTAAATGCAACAGAAGCGCCAGACTAAGCTGGAGAAATGCTCATTAGGGTACCAACCCCACTCCCAGCAGAAAATGTTTGACCTGTCGTTCTGACTTTGAACTTTGACCTATAATCGTAAAAATTAAAAATTTCTTTCTTAACCAAGCCTCAACATTTCTGTTAAGTTTCAATGCAATCCATCCACTGGTTTATGAATAACAGTTCATTCTTCGTCGTTGCGCAAAAATATTAATCTGCCTTTGTGACCTTCACTTTTGACCTATATACTAACAAAAATAAAACAGTTTCTTCCTTGGCTGGGGCCCAACACCTTTGCCGAGTTTGGCTAATATACGTCCGTGTGTTTTTGAGGTATTGTTGTTTTGTTAAAACACACACACACACACTAAAATGATTCGAATACCTCCTTTCCCCTATCAAAATAGGGGAAATGAAATATTAGTTAAAATGTGTAACTGTAATTAAGTTGAAGTGAAAACCAATTAAATCTCACGTTCAGCTCTACAGTATATTTTAAGTGAAATGCTTGATTGCCAATGAAGTTCGTACAAGATTTTATAACTAATCAAAGTGAAGGAAATAAACTAATCGTAAAATAATCATATATTTCAGCAAGCCATTTGTATTTAAATTTTACAGTCGAAAACGGCATTGAGATTTACATGACCTTTTACATATTTTCGACTCAACCAATTTTGTCTGTGAGTATAATAATATATATGATCAAATAAAACCTCTGACTTTAATCTATTTGAAATGCAATGTTTAGCGGGTCGATCGTAACAAAGAGGATTAGCGAACCATTACTGGGGACAAAAACAAACTGACTTTGTATGTAGAGGGATTCAGGAAGCGTATATAAAGTATGGATATTATTGTTATTATTATTATTATTATTATTATTAATTATTATTATTAATTATAATTTTTTTAAAATTTTGCCTATAGGCTAAAAATAAAAAACTTGTTCTTCCATTTGTCGGAAAGATTCTTTTTACAAAGATGTTGATGGGGCGTGAGGGAACATCCCAGTCTCCAACCCCCTTTATATTAACTTTTTACTGCACCCAAATAAACAAAAAAAATAATTAACTTTATTTCCCCATTTACCTTTTCAAGTAAATGGAGTATATATATATATATATATATATATTATATATATAATTGGTTAGCTTCCGCCCGAATTGTTCATTCTGACGAAGGTCAAGCTTTTCACTCCACCTTAGACCTACAGTTTAACGTGGAATCCGAACCACGCCCCATCAGCAGCCCAGCGTCTTAACCACTAGGCCACTTAGGGTACCCATTTATCTACCAACCACTTTCTTTATTGTGTGGAAGGATGAACAGCTGGGTTTTGCTGCGCGCCGGCTGCCGTTGGAGTCAGCGACGCTAACCACTACACCACCGAGGCGCATATATATATATATATATATATTATATATATATATATATATATATATATATATATATATATAATAATAATAATAATAATTGAGGGATTTTCACAATAATTCACGCAACCCAATTTCTATATTTTTATAATAATTGATTTAATCCCAAAATGAGATAAATATTCGGAGTAGAAAAATAATTGATGAAAATAATTTGAATGTTTTTCATGAAAGTGAAGTTACTTTATTTTCAAATATTCTTAAACAAGAAACAAAGAATAAATGGGAAAAATTGTACTTTGTTTACGCGGAAATCGAAATAAATAGATTATTACTACCTAAATCTTCTCTTATTAACTGGGATATTGATTTAACCCTTTAACGACCAAAGGTTACCGTTAAGGTTGAGTAAAATCGTCTGGTTTCGTTCGGAACAAAAGAGAGGAGTGCCAGCTGGGTAATTAAGAGGTTATCGAACTATCGTTCAACCATTTAACGACTAGAGATATTCGAATACTGGTGAAAATGGCCTAATGTAGACCGGAATTAAAGAGGGGAGTGGCGAGGTGGTAGTGGTCAAAGGGTTAATTAATGTACGAGAAAACGAGGAAAGTACTTTCCAAGTACTTTCGTATACATTTCAACTTCTCTTCAAAAAAGACGAAAAAGGAGAATCTAATAAATACATGAACTTATCCGATAACCTACCTCGTACACGTCTCGAGTCTTCCTTTCAAAACTCCATATTTTGTATTAATAACATTATACTATTTTGCAATGAAGCGAGATATAACATCAATTAATTTAAACATTCCGGGTCTAATATTATAATCATCAATATATCTAATACAAATGGAATGTAAGATATCTTTACAATCGCTCAGTTATTTCTTTGAAATTTTTTTCCGCTCGGCCAATCGTTATTACTTAACTGTACATGTTAGAAATACCCATTTCACGCGTTTCCAATTAAAACGCAACACTAAGGTCGGCCGCACACAGGATCGTCTCGTGACTCACGACTGACGACTTGGGTCGTGACGACTCGAGTCGCGTGTAATTTACATTGATAGAATGGGAGTTCAGCACACTGCAGCGACTCTGGGAAATCGCGGTGTGCTGTCAGTCGTGAGCCGCAAGATGATCCTGTGTGCGGTCGGTCAGCCTAATCTTCTTAACTAACTGTCTTTTCTAAAATTTTATGACCATTTGACAGATATAAATTGAAATGCAGTCTTTACAGTTCATTCAATAAATACATTGAAGTGACTTACTACAATTCTAGTATTTTAAATAACAAATTCGTAACAACAGAGGTAAACTTATTCACTCCCTCCACTAATATAATTTACATAATAAACATTCCAGCTGAATATATATAATATATATATATATATATATATATATATATATATATATATATATATACACACCTTTCCTTTCAACCTTCAAATGTTCCGTGCGATGATTCTTCATTTCACGAAGGTCAAGCTTGTCGCCCTTCCTCTCGAGTGGGCCTGGTGAAGTAGTGAGTTGGTTTCTTGTACTCTCCACCTCACATAGCCAGGTACGCCCGCTCATCGGGAATTGTTCTGAGTCAGGTGTGTAGTCTTCTTTTGAAGAGTCCACAACACCACTCGTGTTCTTAGGTCTTTGGGCAGCTGATTGAAAGTTTTGGTCCTCTCACAACAAAAACTATTTTCTTTTAGGGTTAAGGATGTTCCCTGTCTAGCCTTTAATTTGGGAACACGACACAGTCTTCCTTTTCTACTTTCTGCCGTTGTTTGGGGAGTTACAGGGTTCAGAGTAAGATTAGGACTAGTTTCTCCATTATTTTCCAAGTGTAGATAATGGTGTGTGTGTCTCTCTCCTCCTTTCCACTGAATATAGGTTTAATTCGCGTAACCTTTCCCAGTAGTTTAGTTCTTTGCACCCCTTGATCTTGGCTGTGAAGCTTCTCTGAATCCCTTCTACTTGTCTAATGTCTTCTTTTTATATGGGGATGTTAGGACCGAGCAGTATTCCAATTTGGTATGATCAGTGTTCCCAGTAGAGGAATCATATATTCCTAGCCCTTCGTTTAAAGGTTCTCAGTATCTACCAGTTACTCTCTTTGTTCTGTTTACTGCTATCTTATTTTGTGTTTCAAATTTTGCATCATCACTCATTACAACCCCTAAGTCTTTTGCTTTAGAATTCTCTGAATTTCCTGTCCATTTGGTGTATAACACTGGTATGCATCAATTTTGCTGTCAAGGGTTTGTAAGTGATTCTTATAGAGTTTTCCCTGCTGATTTCGAATCTGCAATCCGTTTTTCTCAATCAGCTCAGGTTATCGGCTATGGCCCCTCATAAGTAAAATAGAATTTTTCGTAATTTGTCAAAGCGGAATTGGAACAGTAACATCTATCATCACTTGTTTCACTTGTATAATATCTCTTTTACTTTTCAGGCATATAGATAAATATTTCATAATGAATAGAGCGTGTAAAAATGATCCCAATAGATTCTGCTACATATGTGGACGGTTACCATGCCAAATAACCAGTCCCAATCACTAAATTTGTGAAGACAATGTATAGAGCATACTTTGGAATTAAGCTAGGGGACCAGGACAAAATTTCGCCCCTCATGTGCTGCAAGACGTGCATTGAAAATTTGAGAAGATGGAGCAAAGGCAGAGCGAAATCTTTGCCTTTGGAATTCCCATGATTTGGAGAGAAGGAAAGGATCACGTGACAGATTGCTATTTCTGCATGACAAACCTCCAAGGTGGGCTTATAAATTTATTTTTCTTAAATATTTTGAAATCCTCGTATGAAACTTGACATAATATTCACCATAATGTAATATTCACCATATATAGCATAATATCACCATAATGGTAATCATACATTTACATATATATTGTTATAAAAAATACATTTACACATACATATTGTTATACAAGTTACATTTACATATACAATGATTGTATATTTTTCTTTCTTTTCATTCATATTGTCCCCGAAGGGACAATATGAATGAAAAGAAAGAAATATACAGCTCCAGCGACCTATTTCATATCTTACAGACCGCAGCCTTCCCTCACGAGCCGCCACTGTCTGAATGCTTCTTCTATTTCATATGCATTTTATATCCATGTTTCTGTGTTTCTATTTTCAGGAGTTAACAAGAAGAATAAACACATTGTTGTATACCCTGACATTCCTTCTGCTATGAGACCTGTACCCATGGTCCTGGAATTCCAATACCCGACCACCTCAAACCCTGGACTTCGATGATTCTGATGATGAATCAATGACCAATGCCAATGACCAATCCCAGTCGTATATACACCTCAAAATACCGCTTCAAATGAGCCGAGGCCTCTCAACCAGGCCAAACTTAATGATCTTACCAGGGATTTAGGACTTTCCAAATTAGCTGCCGAGATCTTGGGCTCACGACTTCGAGAGGACAACTTGCTGGCTCCGGGAACAACTTCTCCTGGTATAGGAAACGAGAGGAAATTCCGCAAGTTTTTTGCAGTGCACGAAAATACCTCTTCCTTAGTGTACTGCTGTAATGTTGAGGGGCTAATCGAATCCTGGGCTGCCATATAACGCATCAGAATGGAGGCTATTTATAGACTCGTCTAAACGAAGTTTGAAAGCAGTACTTCTCAACATTGGGAATAGGGTTGCATCAGTCCCTGTAGCACATTCCGTACAACTTACTGAGAGCTACGATAACATGAAAATTTTACTGGATGCTCTCGTATACGACCAACATAACTGGAGGATCTCTGGAGATTTGAAGGTAATACTAATATCATAAGTAAACTATTGCTATTGACTATGTGTTTTTTTCCAAAGGTTATTTGAGAGCGTATAAGAACACTTAACTTCCCCACAGAAGTGATACAGTCCAATGTATAGATTTTTTTATCTGATAGAACAAATTCTCTAAATTCTTTAAATATTTTCATTTTTTTTTCAGATTGTGGCATTTGTATTGGGAATGCAAGGGGGATACACGAAATACCCATGTTTCCTCTGCAAATGAGATAGCCGAGCGGATGAGAAGCACTATGCACAGCGTGAATGGGCATCCAGAGAGAATTTTGAACCTGGGTCGCATAATGTCGTTTCAGTGCCCCTTGTACCACCAACAAAAATTTTGCTCCCACCACTTCATATTAAGCTGGGCTTGATGAAAAATTTCATCAAATCAATGAATAAGGAGGGTTCAGCATTCCGATATCTCGAGAGTAATTTCCTCATATATCTGATGCTAAACTAAATGCTGGGGTTTTTGATGGTCCTCAAATTCGAACTTTGATCAAGGATACTCAGTTCGAAAACGCAATGACTCCAACTGAGAAGAATGCCTGGCAGGCATTCAAATCAGTTGTCACTGATTTTCTTGGCAAGCGTAGAAGTCCAGAATACGAGTCCGTTGTCGAAAACTTGATGG
>JAJOZX010002509.1:97500-282500 GCA_023014485.1 Bathynomus jamesi
GCCTGTTTGTCTGTATCACTCTCTCGTCTTCTATTTCCACTTTCACTCTTATTACTGTGCGTTGAAGTCGGGTCAACAAACTACCATTATTTTATCGTCGCTGAGCAGTATATATATATATATATATATATATATATATATATATATATATATATATATATATATATATATATATAAATAAATGTTATGTTTTTGATTTTGAGTAAGGTTACGTTGTCATTTCAATCATGGATGTAGTAATGTTCACCATACCCATTGCAATTACTAATATTTTCTTATCAAAACATGTACGCTTGACCAAGCTTCTTAGTTTATTGTGGTTGTGGAACAGGAAGCTACATGACAGCCAGTCATGTTTTCTATATATAATATAATATTATATATATATATATATGATTGAAAAAATTTACTTTCTCAAACGGTGACTGGTAAGTCTGAATTTAATGGATCAGTTATTGACGGAGAACAATCAAGTTCATTGATCCAACTTGTTTTCAAGTCGAAAAGTACATTTCACCCTGAAACTATAATTGTTTTTTATATTTTAATCAGTCTTGGTATGTGAAGCGCAAATGTTTTATAAGAAAAGTTGATTGTTTGTCAATTTTATATATATATATATATTAATATATATATATATATTATATATATATATATATATATATATATATATATATATATATATCGGGTGGACGAAAAAAAACCTGGACACTTTTGTTTTTCCTACAAATTTCAAACTAGTCAAGTTAATACACCCAAATTAGTACAAGATGTAGCCAATAGTATAGTTATCACGTGCTAAAAATGTCAATGGAACTCATTAAACTTACCCTATTGAAATCGATATTGTATTGGACCCCTATTTTCTTGAATTACGGCCAGTACTCTCCTTGGAATCAGTTTTCTTTTTCCTTGTGGGTTTGCATTTATATATATATATATATATATATTAGTGATGTAGCGGTTGTCATTTTTCATAGCTCTGCGGTTGCGGTTGTGGTTGCAGAGCTTACAAATAGAGCTCCGCGCGGTTGCGGTTGCGGTTATGTACCCTATAACATCATAATATTACCTAAGAATAAATAACAGTTAAAATATCGCGTTTTAGCCACACTTTTCACAGTCTACAATATAATGACTATAATCTAAACTGCAAAAAGTGTGTTTCCAGGATGCGGACGAGGACCCAACGCGTTTTGTATCCTACCGGTCACTTTCCCCAACCACCGCCCATTCAAAAGTGGTGGATATAATTATTAATATATATATAATATATATATAGATTATATATATATATATATATATATATATATATATATACACTATTTAATCCTTATATTTAAATTGAATTGCTGGAGACTGTATTTCAAAAATAAAAGTTTTTCAGTTTTGTCCCCCTTCAGCCTATTCCTTTTTTCATCGTAGATGATCCCTGCTCCACTAAATAATTAATTGTTCACTAGGAACACTTGAGGGAGGACATCCAAGGACTTTTTTGCACCCTTGAATGAAGGCATGAGGTATGACAGGAACAGCATTTGGCGACGTTTATAGCATTTATAGCCATTACACTAGCATTTATAGCATTTGATTGCCCTAGTAAGAAGATATCCTCAAACAACCGCAATAACCGCACTGATAAATGCGGTTGCGGAGCTGAGAATATGTGCGGTTGCGGACAACCGCTACATCACATACATATATATATATATATATATATATATATATATATATATATATATATATATATATATATATATATATATACCGGGTGGACGAAAAAAACCTGGACACTTTTGTTTTACCTACAAATTTCAAACTAGTCAAGTTAATACACCAAATTAGTACAAGATGTAGCCAATAGTATAGTTATCACGTGCTAAAAATTTCAATGGAACTCATATAAAACTTACCCTATTGAAACCGATGTTGTATTGGCCACCCATTTTCTTGAATTACGGCCAGTACTCTCCTTTTCCACTGATCTATGGATGACTTGATTTTGTCTTGGGACACCATGGGCCACACAACCTCAATTCTTTGTCCAAATGCTTCCAGGTTTGAAAATGGTTCCCTGCGACCATGGTACACCAATGACTTCAGCTCATTCCACACGAAGTAATACAGAGGATTTAAGTCAGGAGAATTTGGTGGCTATTCTTCACTTTTATGAATTCAGGAATGTTCGCCATCAAAAATTCTTGGGTTCCCTTGGCTGAATGAGATGGTTCATTGTCTTGAACAAAAATATAATCTTCGTTCGGGTACAGTCTTGGCATTCCGGTAAAAGTTCCCCGAGGTTTTCAATGTAATTTTGCGAGTTCATTCATTTTTGTTCTCTGTGGATCAGTAAAGAATAATTTGGTTTTTCCATTGTAAGAAACACCACAAGATACCATTAATTTCTTGAAAAAATCGTGAAATTGGCTGATGAAGATGGTCTGGCGGGATTTCCGATTTTGAAGTTAATGCACTGACTCGGTTGTTTTGTAGATTTGTTGATACAGTTAATGTAAAGTCGGACTCATCTTGAAAAAACAAGCGTTTAATGTCTGCTAAATTAAATTTCCTGTACAAAGAATTACACCTTTCTAACCGTTTTCCCATGCCTTCTTTTGTTATTCTGGGGGCATTCAATCTTTTAAAAGATCTGATTCCTTTACTTTCCATTATGTTTTGGACACTGTTGCGCGAAATATTTAAATTATTCGCCATTTTTCTCTACGAAAGGTGAGTACCAGGATTATTTTCCTGCGACAACGCATGCTCTTCAACGTACCTTTCGTTTTCTCGAGTCCGAGCAGTACGCGGACGACCGCTACCACGTTTTCTGTCAGTTAACCCTGATTGTCTAATTTTATTTATTACGTATTGTACTGTACTTCTTTTCCAATTTTTTCCCGGAAATTCTCTAATTATTTTTCTAACACTTCATCCCTTCTCAGAAAAACACGTCTTTATAACAGCTAAGTCTTCTTTACTTAAAACCATTACGATAGAATTTTAATTAACACCACAAGAAAAAAAAATAAGAAAAAACATTCCATCAGCCAACACTTAAAGAAATCTGACACTGCTGGCCTACCAATTCGCCATGTGGCCACTTATCATTGTCTTTGGTGCGCATGCGCAAACTGCTTGTTTTGTAGCGAACATCTGACACATCCAAGGGCGTAGTTAGCTTCACAAAATCTCGCTGTTTGTTTCGTCAAGTTAAATTTTTTATAATTAGAAACGGCCAAAGATAATTAACTGAGGTTTTCAGTACATGATAACCATACTATTGGCTACATCTTGTACTAATTTAGGTGTATTAGTTTGACTAGTTTGAAATTTGTAGGAAAAACAAAAGTGTCTAGGTTTTTTCTATCAGCATAGAGGGACAAAAATTATTTTTAACTTTAGAGTTGGGAAGGTCGAATTTTGTTCTTTATCATGAGAAATAATGCAGAAATTATTAGTGAAATGTTTATATGAAATATTCATATGTTTTCAGATATACAGTTGTATTTATGATATAATATCAATATATGTAACTACTACTTGTGACTTTTGGCATCTAAAAAACTGGCAAGGAGCAAGCTGCAACTCAAATAGTCAGTTAACTACATGCTGAAGAAAATGCGTGTGTGGTAGTAATTCGTGCTCCATTTACTTCACGGTTAGGAGTTTCACACCCTAAAATTTTCAATTTTTTTGCAATCATGGCTAGTACTAGTTATAGTACTCGTTCTAAAACAGATATTTGGCTTGTTCTGTCCAACTTTACCAAAAATATTGGGCGATAAACTCCCTTCTCCGCAGCAAGTTTTGGCACATTTTTTTTACCATCATTCAGAGATGAAGCTCCCTTTAAAAGATAGTGCTAAGAACACTTTGATCAGTGTTATGGGTTTCTGGAAGAAAGCCAGTATTCCAACTGCGCATGAACATGATCTTATTAACCGGTTGCTCAAACTTCATTCTGAATGGAAAGCATTACAAAAAAGTAAGTCCCGTCGATCTCAAAAGCAAATTTCCAATGAAACACACTTCACATCACGACTCAATGAACTATTTGACATTGCACACGAAGAACGCTCTGTCTATGATGAAAATAGAAGAAGATAAGAAATTTCTTATTGCTCAGCGCAATGGAAGGAAAAAATAAGATAATTAGAGAGCAAAATTTTATTAGTCGCAAGGGAAAACATGAAAAAGAAATTCAACTAAGCAAAGTTGCAACAATAGATTCAAGTACCAGTAGTGATAACGAGTCGATCCATTCAGAAAATAGTACATCTCAAAATTCAAAAGTTTTTCTCAGGGTGGCACCCAACCACAATTAAAGAAAGCAAGACCTCAAAACATAATGACTTCCGAATTAGCGCAAGCTCTAGAGTGTAGACCGTACAAAGACCAGCAACCGAGCAGCAGCTCATATCGTTGCTGCTACGGCAAAAAGTTTAGGATATGATGTAGAGTCACTATCGATCAATAAAGCTTCTATTCGCACTAAAAGGATGAAAATTAGAAAAGAAACTTCAGCTAACACCATTGAACACTTTGCCCCAGAAACCCCCCTAGTAGTTCACTGGGATGGGAAAATGCTACCTGATATCACAGGAAAAAAGTCTGTCGGTCGTTTGCCTGTGGTAGTGACTGGTAAAGATATCGGCAAGCTTCTTGCAGTCCCTAAACTTACCTCCTAAAGTGCAAAAGCAATTGCAAAGGCTGTTGTTGAAACTGTAAAAGAATAGGATTTAACCAACCAAATCAAAGCTATGTCGTTTGATACCACGGCAAGTAATACAGAAAAGAGAGGAGGTGCCTGCATCCTGATTGAACAAATGTTGGACAAAAATCTTCTGCACCTAGCCCGTCATCATATCCATGAGATTATAGTTGGAAATGTATTTGGCGTCCTTTTTGGTCCCTCATCACGACCTGATATTGCTTTATTTAAGCGATTACAGCTAGAATGGAGTAACATTGATAAGAGTAAGCTTGAACCAGTGAGTGGTGATAAAGAAGTGACCTTAGACATCTCTGAATGGAAGGAAATAATTGAATTCAGTAAAACTAACCTAGAAGAACGTCAACCAAGAGATGATAACCGAGAAACCTTAGAATTGACATTGTTGTTTCTGGGAGAAGTATCCTCACGAGGAAGAAGACTGATGCAACCAGGTGCTCTACATCGTGCACGTTGGCTAGCAAACGTAATTTATTCTATAAAGACTTATCTGCTCTGTTCACAGGTTCGTCTAACATCAAGAGAAATATCATTTTTAAGAAGATTCAATTTATTCACTACAAAGATTTATGTAAAAGCATGGTTCCAATGCCCCCAAGCAACTTTAGCTCCTGAAAATGACCTTGAGCTACTTCAGCAATTAAAAACTCACCCAGACACTGTCGTCTGCAAATCTGCAGGCAAGGCATTCGCTAATCATTTGTGGTAGCTATTTAAGTGAACGTCTGATTGGTCTCTCTTTCTTTGAT
The DNA here is from genome assembly GCA_023014485.1 of Bathynomus jamesi. NCBI lineage: Eukaryota > Metazoa > Arthropoda > Malacostraca > Isopoda > Cirolanidae > Bathynomus > Bathynomus jamesi. Next base: position 102,985 of record JAJOZX010002509.1, read on the forward strand.
GATCGTGTACCTTTAGAAATGAAGAGATTGTTGGTCGCAGCTCTGAAAAATGAAGGAGATAAATGCCCTCCAAATAGAATTCGTCCAACGATTGCTGAAGGAAAAGATCTGTCATTATTTGTCACAGCAAACTCTCGACAACTGTTCTCAATTTTAGGGTTGGAAGATGACTTTCTAACTTCTGTAGATCCAGCTTAATGGGAACAGATTCCAGATTATCAAAACGCTTCCAAGATCCTTAAAAGCATGAAGGTTGTCAATGATATAGCGGAAAGGGGAGTAGCATTGATAAAGGACTTTAACGCCACTGTAACGAGAAATGAGGAACAGACAGAGTTTTTGCTTCAGGTCGTTGAGGAACATCGTGAAACATTCCCAGATGCAAGAAAGAAAACATAGTTGAAGGTCTCCAAAGTTCAACCAGGCGACAGTGAGTTGTCAGCGCCAACGAAACCCCCTCCATTGAGAAGATAATACTCACTCTTATGGGTGAGGGGGGCCTGGAGGTGAACTCAGAAAAGACTATAAGCTAAAATCTTCTGGACTCTTGCGGCACCTCTAAAACATTTCCGATTTGTATACAAATTGATATTCTGAGTTTTTTAGGGAATAAGAACAATATTATGGGTTCCGAACTTAACTTTTTGAAGATTATGTTTATGCAACCACCCTAATATATATATATATATATATATATATATATATATATATATATATATATATATATATATATATATATATACACACACACACGTGTGTGTGTATGAAAAAGAAACTATAAAACAAATGTAATAATACAATGAATAACTAAAGACTAATTAATTTTTATTACGTAATCATTGTTAACACTTCGATATTGCGATGGCACTGACTATATATATATATATATTATATATATATATATAACGCCGAAGTATTAGGCAACCTGACACTTTATCATACAAATAGCGTACATGGATTCAGAAAAGTAATTTTACAGATTATAAACCGTTGTTCGTTGAAATAAAACGCAAATCAGACGGACGATTGTAGAAACATTTCGACAAATAGAATGTAATTATGCCTTTATGTATCTCAATGAGGTATTTTGAAAGTGTGGTTGAACTTTCTATTTAACTTTATGATTTGAATGTAAATGAAGAGTTCACAATCATACTTTTTTTCACAAATTCATCATTATTGTTTCGGAAAAGTGAGGAAGCAAACATTTAAATGTTGCATGATAAAAGACAATATTTTATTATATGAAATACTGGGTCCAGTTTTTTTCTTAGCGTTGAAAAAGTAATTAAGAAACGCGATGAAAATGGAACTGCTGATGATAAAAACAGACATGGAAGACAATCGAAGCTATCAAAATCTGATATTCACTACCGGAGTATTAGATGTCCAAGTGACAGATGTGAATGCAGCAGCTATTGCCGGAAAATTGACGTCAAAGATGGAAATGGAAAAGATGGCAAAAGTGGGAAAGGAGCCAGTGAGGCTCGAACTCGCGACGCAGCATGGTTTCAGAGTTAGCATACCTACCAATCACACCATCCAGAGCACCAAAATAAAGATTCGTTCGAGTGAGGCCAATATTTACGCTGCTTCACCATACTCCATTCAGCTTCCTCGCATTTAGAGAATATATGAATGCGTTTTAAATTTCAACCCTTTGGGAGGGGGGCATAATCGGTAGGAGCACTAATTCCGAATCCACGCGACGGGGGTTCGAGTTTGACAAGCTCCTTTCCCGCTTTACTGCCTTTTCTTTTCTCTCTCATTTAAGTGCGGTTATTGTACTTAAAACTCATTCCTATATTGGTGTCAAAGGTGACATGAAAAGTTAGCCATATATCACGTCAGGTAGATTTTAAAGGATGCGCTACACTAAAAATGTCTTTTATTCGTAAAAGAAATGAACAGAAGAGATTAACATTTCTGAAAACCCACTACAACACACCCTTTTAAACCCTTCGTTTTGCATCAACATAGCTGTTGGATTTATATATCTGTCTCTTAATGATCTAGTAATACTGGTCAACAAGGATTTGTTTCCTCAACGAGATTAGGTGACTCCTATAGATTTTTTAACGCTGATTGAAAAAATAACCTTGAAATTTCTATATCACGCATGGTTTTCGAGAAAACTTCTATTCCTTTATTTCACTATTGTAAACTTGAATATTTGTAACTTGTTTTTTTTGCAAAAGAAAATATCATTAGACTTATTACTGTCCAGTTTTTGAGGTGCTTAAAAAGTAAAATTCATTGGGCGCTAAAATCGCACAATCTGGCAATCGTGATAATAAGATGACGCAAAAGTGACCGCTGTACTGCGTTGTCTGAAAAAATACTGCCCTTAGTCGTTCGCTGTTGCGTGTCAAAAGCTCTGAAAAGCCATTATGTCTCGCAAATGTGTTAACAACCTTGATACTTTTGTTACGTATGCGGTGAGTTTACTCTTAAATCTCAAAAGAAAAATACCACTCCTCTCATTAAAAAAGCATACGAACTCTATTTCGGATTGTAAAATAGGGGACCAAGAGAAAAGCTGGGCTCCTTATATTTGTTGTACATCTTGTGCAGTAAATCTCAGGGCATGGCTAAAAGTACTCGCCGATCCATGACATTTGCTCTCATGGTTTGGAGAGAGCAATCACGTCACAGACTGTTACTTTTGTTTGACGAATGTTTCTGGATTTTCTTCTAAAAGCAAAAAAGCGATTTAAATATCCAATATTCCACTGGAATAAGACCGGTGCCACACGCTGAAAGTCTTCCTATACCAGAGCGGCCACAGACGTGAACCTTAAAAGATGAAACTACCGAAGAGGAGCCTATGGAATTGGAACAAGACATGGATCCACATTTTCAACCACCTGAGTCAAGAAAACCTCACTTAATTACACAAGGGGAGTTAAATGACCCCGTCAGGGACTTAAGCTTATCTAAGAGTCAAGCAGAGCTACTAGGCTCTAGGCTGCAGGGGTGGAATCTGTTGCCAAAAAACACTAACATTTCTGTGTTCCGCAACCGTCAAAACGATTTGACCAAATTTTTTTCTTTGAGCGGAAATCTGTGTTATTTTAACGATGTAAACGGATTGATGATGGCACTTGGTCATGAACATAAACCAGAAGAATGTCGACTGTTCATTGACTCATCCAAGTTAAGTCGGAAGTGCTGTTACATAATGTTACATAATGGAAACGTTTATCCATCAATTCCCGTCTGAAATGCTGTTCATACGAAAGAGTCATATGAAAATATGGAGCTTGTTTTGAATTACATAGAGTGAACTAAGTGCAACTGGCACATCTGTGGCGATTTAAAAATCGTAGCGCTTCTTCTTGGCATGCAGCTGGTATATACAAAGCACTGCTGCTTTCTTTGTGAGTGGGATAGTCGGGCCAGAGATTCCTATCATGCCATTAAGAAGTGGCCACTTCGTCAAGCTTTAGTTCCTGGTCAAAAGAGGGTCGCACATAAACAGCTGAGCTGGTTGATCCCAAGAAGATATACCTGCCAACTCTTCACATTAAGCTCGGATTAATGAAAAACTTCGTGAAAACGATGAACAGGGAATGTAAAAAATTTCGATACTTAAAACAGAAGTTTTCGCGAATAAGTGAGAAGATAAAAGGTGTTTTTGTTGGTCAAACAGTCGTCAAGAACTTTTTAGGTAAGAACAAGGCACCACGGAACTACGTACAGTTGGTTGAGGAGATGCTTCAAGCGTTTAGGTTAATAGGGTGCAATATGTCCTTCAAGGTACATTTCCTGCATTCCCATTTCTCCCATTTGGATTTTTTTCTAACAACCTTGGTGACGTTAGTGACGAACATGGGGAAAGATTTCACCAGAATATTTCCACAATAGAAAAATGGTACCAAGGCAGGTGGGACCCAACGATGCTGGCTGACTACTGCTGGACATTAATCAGGGAAGCCCCAAATGTCGCCTATAAACGCAAGTCGTCGACAAAAAGATTTTAGGTATGGTTAATGTAATATTAGAGCACCTCCTATGCAATTAGACGTTAGACGAAAGATAGGAAGTGCTGGAACTCCCGTTTCTCATGTCAATGTCCTCCCTAGCTGATCTTTTTCCGTGTCTCATCTATCCTGTGAGCAGTCCAGCATACTCTCAAACACACACTTCTCTCCCTATTCCTCACTTCATACACATACATCTTACACACTACATAATCTTTCCAAAATTTAAAAAAAAAGGCATCAACTTCAAGAGCCTCGGAGTCCCCTGGGGAGGGGACCATAAATGTCCCCACTTCTGGCTGCCCCCCCTTCCGATACTGGAAACACAGACCCGGGCAGTGGGACTGGATCTGCTACCGCTCATTCGAGATGTTCTGGGCCTCTGCCTGATTCACTTTTCATTAATTTCTGTAACATTCGTGGCCTTTTCTCAAATTTTCAATATGTTGAACACCACCTCTCCTCCTCTAAAGCTCATTACCTTTTCCTCACTGAAACTCAGGTGTCTGGGACGACTGACAGCAACCCCTTTTCTGTACCCTCTTACTTTATCTATACTAATTTTCACTCCAAAGGTGGCTGTTGCGTATATGTACGAAATGACCTAACTTGTTCTCGTATTCCCGAACTCGAATCTTCCGAATTCTATACCCTCTGGCTACGGCTTACATGCCAATCTCAAACCAAATACATCTGCACTGTTTACCTTTCTCCAAATTCTACTGACTATCCAAAATTCTTTGACTACCTCACTTCGAAAGTGGAATACATTCTTTCAAGCTCTCCCTTTGCTGAAACCTCCATTTTAGGAGATTTCAATGTTCACCACCACATTTGGCTTTCCTCCCATTTCACTGACATCCCTGGTGAACTAGCTTACAACTTTTACACCCTAAATGAACCTAGAGCAGATTGTACAGCACCCTGTTGTGGCGGTTACACGTGTTTCGATCGAAGTCCGAATAAAAGCGGTATTACAGTAAAAATCCTGCAGTTAATCAGTTTTAAACGGTGCCGATATTGTGAGTTAATTGATAATGCATAGCGGTATTTCTTTTTAAAAAAGTAAAAATCGCGGCGTATACCAAAAAAGTAAATAAAAGCAAAGTGAATTAATATATACAGCATTTGTTTTTTTGTTTTTTCCGAGTCTCTTTGTGAGGAAAGTTTTGTTTTTGAAGTGCCCGCAAATATCCCCCCATTATCCCCCGCAGCCACAGTCGAGAGGACCAATCAGTGAGAAGTATACAGCGTGCCACATCCCCTACCCTGGAGTAACGGAAAATTCTTTCCCTCACACAGCTTGAGTCATCCCCCACCCAATACCTCCCATAATACCCCCTTTTTGAGTCACTTCACCAACATGGAAATTAATGCATACCTGCAACTCTGTGGTATCTGTAAAGCTGCAACGGATGAGACAGAGGCAATGAGGTGCGATTTTTGTCAGCTACTTTTTGATTTTAAATGCCTGGAATGGGGAGATGAAAAAAATCTCCCTTATAACGAACGCAAAGCAGTTTAATGGGATAAAATTTTTCTGCGAGAACTGCTTGACCGAATTAAACTCTTTTACGGTATTTAAAGCAGAAAGAGACTACGAGAAGAGAATGAAAGAGGAAAGTGGAAACAAAGAACAGTGGAAAACGGAAGAAACGGAGAAAGGCGAAATAGAAAGAATTCAAATACCGTCACAAAACGAGGCCGAAAACACAGGCGACAAAGAGTGTAAAGACAACACACAGCATAAGGGCAACGAAGGACACAAACACAACTAGCACAAATAGCACAAATAGGACAAGACAAGAAGACAGTCAAGTAAACGAAGTAAAACTGTCCCCCAATAAGGAGCAAAAAACAAAAGCCAAGAGTAAATATGGGGAAGGAATTATATGCAGGTATTATATAAAAGATAATTGCAGATTTAAAAGAGGACAATGTATATATGAACATCCCCCAATATGCAATTTCTTCTATAATAATGGTCATTGTAAATTTGGAGACGGATGTAAATTCTACCACCTGGACATTTGCAGGACTTACGCAAAATATGGAACCTGCAAATTCGGGAATAAATGTTACTATCAACATCTCCCGACGGACTCAACGAACAAAGGAAAAAGTTTAAATGACAATAGGAATAAAAATAACAATAGGAACAACAATAGGAACACAATAAGCGAACAAGAAAATTTTTTCAACATCGCAGACACCTTACGAATGCTAAATGTCATCCACATGCAGTTGACACAGCTGGAAATCCCCGAGCCAAATCGCTACCGGGCAAGAAGCTACCAATACAAGTAGGAGGAAACGGATCTCTTTCGGAGGATCATACAGCAACGAATCAAGCGATATCGAAGGAAAACGAACGTGAAATGCACAAGAGGCAACGAAAAACAGAGAACATAAAAATTGTCCTGGCTAATATTCAAGGAATAAGACCAAACCAATCACTCAATAAGGTTTCGTACCTGAAAGGATTTATGGACGAAACAAGGGCGGACATCGCATGCCTCACAGAAACTCATCTTAAAGATTGCCAAGGAAATTGTGAAGACTGCGAACATTGTATTGATAAGAAAGAGATAAATATAGAGGGCTTCAACTTACTAAGAGCGGATAGAACGACGAGACGGAAAGGTGGCTGTGCTATATATGTACAGGAAGGTCATGACAGAGACGATAATAAGTAAATCAAACAGCTATGTGGAACTCCTAGCAGTGAAAATAGAAAAACTAAACTTGATAGTAATAGTCATCTATAGACCTCCAAGCACCCCAACCGAAAAATTCTCGGAGGCCATTGATGACATTAGAAAGCTAATAAAGGCCATAAACCCTCCATCCCCCAATATAATGATCTGCGGAGACTTTAACTTCCCATTTATAAAATACAAAAAGGTGAATAGGAATATATATATTCACCAGGACAAGGGGGGCACAAGAGAAGATCAGGAACAAGCAAAAATGTTGATGGCTCTCACAAACGAGTTTATGCTGACACAGGAGATAACAGAAAATACCAGAAAAAATAACTGCCTGGATCTGGTATTCACGAATAACACGAACTTGATTGCTGATATAAAAATAACCCCAACCATTATCTCAGACCACAACTTAATCGAGATATCAACAAATATGATGGCAGCATTAGAAGACAATACACATATTGTGGAAAGAAGTAAATTCGGGGCCTTTAACTTAAACTCGAAGACTATAAATTGGGAAGCAATCAGATCGCACATGGCCCAAATAGAATGGAGAACAATTTTCGAGAATAAAACAACTGAAGAAATGCTAACAACCTTGGAGGAAAAAACGCTGAGAATTTTAGAAAAATATGCTCCGAAATCACAGCCAAAAGGAAAGAGGAGCTGGCTAGAAAGGCAAAAGAGAAGACTATTCCGCAAAAGAAAGAGAGTGGAGGCGAAGTTAGGAAACTGCGGAGATAATGACAGGAAAAATAAAAGAAAAACTGGAGGGTATCGATAGGGAAATACAAGCCCTGATTAAGGACCATACAGAGAGGGAAGAGGAAAAGGCGGTAGAAGCAATAAAGGAAAATCCAAAATACTTCTATAGCTATGCAAAAAGGAAAACAAAAACGCGCGCCGCTATTGGGCCCTTAAGGACGGGAAATAATGAACTAACCGACGATCCAAAAGAAATATCTGATACATTGAGAGCTCAATATGAATCAGTTTTCAGTACCCCAAAAAGTGACAAAGCGATACCTGACATAAATGCATTCTTTGAAGAGGAATTGCAAGGAGAGTATATAACAGACTTTGAGTTTACACCAGAAGATGTAGCGAGAGCTATAGACAAATGAAACTACATTCAGCTGCAGGTCCGGACAATTGGAACGCATTATTGATTAAAAACTGTAAAAATGAAATAGCTACACCTTTATACTGGATATGGAGAAGATCCCTAGACACTGGGGAAATACCGAGCATCTTGAAAAGAGCAAACATTGTCCCTATATATAAAGGAGGGGACAGATCTCAAGCAAAGAACTATAGACCAGTGTCATTGACGTCCCACCTCACCAAAGTATTTGAAAGAATAGTTAGAGAGAAAATTTATGATTTCCTGGAGACACGGGAAAGATTCAACGAAAATCAGCATGGATTCCGATCAGGTAGATCATGCCTATCACAACTAATAGAGCACTACAACAATATCCTAGATGCATTGGAAGGCAATGACAACTACGATGTTATATACACAGATTTTGCTAAAGCTTTCGATAAATGTGACCATGGTATAATAGCACATAAAATTAAAGACATGGGAATAACAGGCAAAGTGGGAAAATGGATCTACAACTTCCTTAGTGATCGTCTGCAGGTCGTCAAAATTCAAGGTATATCATCATCAGAATCGGAAGTACGCAGCTCAGTACCACAAGGGACAGTACTGGCCCCACTCCTGTTCATTATCATGCTAACAGACATAGACAGCGGAGTAAACAGCAATAGTATAGTAACATCCTTTGCAGACGATACAAAGATCAGCAGAAAAATCAGCGATGTACATGACGTGGAGGCCTTGCAGAGGGACACGAACAAAATATACAAATGGTCAGAAGACAACAACATGTCATTCAACGCCGAGAAATTTCAGCTCTTGAGATATGGTAGAAAAGAAGAACTTAAACAGACTGCATATTATGCTCCAGATAGACAGGAAATTCAGAGAAGCATGAAAGCGATTGATCTCGGGATAATAATGACAGATGATGCGAAATTCGAAACACAAAATCAGATAGCGATAAATAAAGCAAAAAGAGTCGCCGGACAGGTTCTAAGAACGTTCAAGAGAAGGGACAGGACAGTAATGATTCCCCTGCTAAAAACACTGATTATACCAAAACTTGAATACTGCTCAGTTTTGACGTCCCCATATAAAAAGGAAGAAACTAATAAACTAGAAGAAACGCAAAGGCATTTCACAGCCAAGATTGATGGCTGCAAAGAACTCAACTACTGGGAAAGACTACGTAAACTAAATCTGTACTCACTGGAAAGAAGAAGAGAGAGGTACATCATAATCTACATATGGAAAATGATCGAAAAACTGGTACCAAACCTAAAACTAAACCCAATTACCATTCAAACAACACTGGAAAATAGGAAAGGCAGAATGTGTAGTGTTCCCAAATTAAAGCACGACAAGGGACCTCCTCAACCCTGAACGAAAATAGCTTGGTTGTCAGGGGGCCAAGACTTTTCAACCAGCTTCCTAAGGACCTCAGAAACGTAACGGGGGTCAAAGTTGAAGTCTTCAAGAAAAGACTGGATGCCTGGCTCAGGACAGTACCAGATGAGCCGGGCGTGCCTGGCTATGTACGGTGGAGAGCGCAAGAAAGCAACTCACTCCTCCACCAGGCCAGACCTAGAGGCGGGGCCACCAGCTTGACCTCCGTGTGAAGAGAGACCAACACACGAAACAACTTAAGGTTTAAGGTAAGGTAAGGTACTACTAATGCAAAAAACTTTGGTTTAACTTTACTTGTTCTAATGCTACCGGCAACAGAGAGGCGGCTTTCAAAAGGTACCGTCGCCATCCAATTCCTGACTCTCACTCAGCTTATATTTCTGTCCGGAATCGTGCAAAATGTGTTCTTCGACTCGCCAAAAATTCCTTCATCCGACAAAAATGTGAAAATCTATCCAATTCTAATTCTTCTCGCTCTTTCCGGCATCTAGCTAAGAACCTCTTTAACACCTTTACTTCCTCTTCTTTCCTTCCTCTTTTCCATTCCAACAGTACAGTTGCCGTCACTTCTGACAAAGCTGAACTCTCCGCTCAAACTTTCGCTTCCAACTCAAACCATGGACAATTCCGTGCTGTTCCTCCATCTCCTCCCCACTCTGACTTTATTATGTCTGAAATTAGAATCTCTTCTAAGATGTTTTTTCTACCCTCTCTGGGCTCAACTCTAGGAAGGCGTATGGTCCTGATGGTGTTCCTCCTGTTGTTCTTAAGAACTATGCTCTTCTGTACTGACACCATGCCTAGGCAAACACTTTCGTATTTGTCTCTCATCTTGTACTTTCCCTTCTGCTGGAAGTTCGCTTTCATTCAGCCTGTTCCAAAGAAGGGTGACCGCTCTCAACCCTCCAGCTATCGTCCAATAACTTTGATTTCTTGCCTTTCCAAAGTTTTTGAATCTACCCTTAATAGGAAGATTTTAAACACCTCTCTTCTCACAATCCTCTTTCAGATCTTCAGTATGGTTCCGCAAGGAACGCTCTACTGGCGATCTTCTTTCATATCTCTCTGACTCTTGATCATACTCCTTTCGGGGTTTCGGTGAAATTTTTGCTATTGCGGTAGACATACCGAAAGCTTTTTATAGAGTGTAGCACACATCTTTAATTTCGAAACTGCCCTCTTTCGGTTTCTATCCTTCTATCTGTGCACTCATCTCTAATTTCCTTTCTGATCTATAGCTGCAGTTGTAGATGACCACTGTTCTTCTCCTAAAACTATCAACAGTGGTGTTCTTCAGGGTTCTGTCCTGTCACCCACTCTTTTCCTTATATTTATTAATGATCTTTCAATTCGCACTTCCTGTTCTCTTTACTCCAATGCCGATGATTTCACTCTTCATTTCTTCACCCGCTTCCCAAAGCGCCCCTCTCAACAATCTCTCCATGATTCGCGTAGTATGGCTATGGAGCGCCTGACCTTTGATCTTTCTGCTATATCTGTTTGGGTCAGAGAAAACCTCGTGGCTTTCAATGCCTCAAAAAATCAGTTTCTCCAGCTATCTACTCGTCACAATCTTCCACACGACTATCTTCTTACCTTCAACACCACAACTCAATCCTTCCTCTTCTCTTAACATTGTTGGCGTTTCCTTTTCTCGTGATCTTTCCTGGAAAGATCACATCTACTCTTTTCCATAACAGCTTCCAAGAGGTTAGGTGTGCTGTACCGGCTTCGCAGTTTCTTCATCCTGACTCAGTTGCTCTCTCTGTACAGGGGTCTTGTCCTCCCTTGTATGGAGTATGCTTCTCATGTATGGGTGGCTTAACCCACACAGCCGTACTTGATCGGGTAGAATCAAAGGCTTTTCGTGTCATCAATTCCCAGCCTCTTACTCACTGTTTTCAATCCCTCTCTCTACGCCGCAATGTTGCCTCACTCTCTCTTTAATATCGCTATTATAACGGACACTGCTGTTCTGAACTCTTTAACTGCATGCCTCCTCCTTTAAGGAGAACACGCAACACCAGACTTTCTATACTTTCTCATTCCTTTTCTGTCCAACTCTCTAACGCAAGGGTTAATCGGTATTTCCAGTCTTTCATCTACTCAACCGGTGAACTCTGGAACAATCTTCCTCAATCTATCTTTTCCCCTGTCTATGACCTCCAATCTTTCAAACGCAGAGCGTCTAGGCATCTCGAGAATCCCGACCTTGATTTTATCTCTCTTCTTTTATGGGGAGGGGGCGCTTTTGTGGGCGTTCGCCCTTGGCCTCCTTCCTGCATAAAAAATGTAGGTGAGCTGAACTGTATGCGATACATCAGGAGTGGAATCAATGATGATTGAGAAGTACTTCGCTTGTTTGAGCTCTTCTGTAATATGATTCGTCACTTTCTGTTCCATAGGAATAATGAGTTTCTCATATATTGTTGAAATGTAAGAGGGATGTCGAGTTCCCTCGTTGTCAAATTTTTCCAAGTGGCTTGACAGAAATGGGTCAAACTTTGCTATGAGTTCCCTAATGCCAATGAAATTTCCATTATTTGGTGATCCTAAGATCTGACTGTCGCTACGAAATGCCAAGTCACATTCACTAATAAATTTAATGACAGTTACGACTCGTTTGAGAATCTGGCGCTAATCCTGACTTTCTTGAAGGACATGTTGAGCAAGTTCTGTATCAATCCTTCCCATTGTTTGTTGGCGAGCTATAAACGCCATCATGAATCTCATGTGATCTGTAGTTCTACCATGTTTGGAAACCCTTCAGGATGTTTCCAATCGCTAAATTCGTTTGTAAAGGAATTTTCCGTTGTTGCTAAAAGTAAACACATAAAACAGTATACATTTCCAGTTACAGGTGAATACACAATCCACTCTCAACGTTTTAGCCATTTGGCATGGGACACGAAAGTAGTTCAATGAAAATCAATCTGGTCTTACATCCGTCAGGCCGGGCAGATGCAGTGAATGGCCCTGTTCTACTTTTGCAAGCTGCAGGAACTTTCTCCACAATCCAGGATCTGTGGATAAACACAAATTCTTTGCTTGGGGCTGGTTAGGGTTTTCAGTAGTTATATCACCAGAACAGTGAACATCAGCTTGGTAAGGCAAACTGCTATCTTGTGATGTAGATGGTAGATCTGGGGTGACAGATCTGGTTGAAATATACACTTGCTGTCATTGATAAGTTAAGTCAAAATCTGTAGCTCCTACGGCTACAGACACGTGTGTGGCTTGAGGCTGGTTGTTAGTAGGTATGTCATCATCACCAGAATCGTGAACATCGGTTTGGTGAGGCAAACTGCTATCTTGTGATATACAGCCTTCATAGGTGATAAAAGATTTCTTAATGAAGAATGATTGTATTTTGGGGGATTTTGCTAGCAGAGCTGACTCAATGGCTTCTTTCGCCTTCTTCCTCCTTTTCTTTTCAGCCCCATTTGGGCACGAGCCCCATAGCTGATGTGAGTGATATGATGTTATGTTGCTATCACTGTCTTTTGTAACTTTTGAATCTGTAAAGTCAATAAAGATAGTCATAAAACACACATCGTACATACACAGTAGCCTCAACAAGGAAAGTAGTAAAACACAAAATATTTTTATTTGTGGTTCAATTCAGTAAATTGTTTGCTCGATTATGGTGGCGCTAGGCTAACTTGCTCTCCTCGCCCACTACCACTCGTTAAGTTTCCCTTATTTTGCACTAAATACCCTTTACAGGCATATTTTTTCACTTCCTTTATTGCTATATTCATCACTGATAATGTTACTATATAAAATTTATATACAAGGGTGTCCTAGAAGTCTTGGAGGGGTTTTATTTGGCTATAACTGTTTTGTTTGGGGATCAAATAAAAAAGGTTTGTAACACTTGAAAATATATTTATTGCGATTTTAATTACAAATTTAATATCTGGTGAAAATCTTCATTTTCAATGCGTAAATCTAAAATTGCATTAGCGTACGTTATCCGACTCTGATGATCTTGTAGTTTAATTTCTTGAGCAATTTGAATTTTGTACGGGTGAAGATTGATATCCTCTCTCAAAATTCGATGTAAGGAACTTCTTGAAATGTTTAATTCCTGGCTGCGTCGTTGGACTGATGTGGATTTTCCTCAACGCTTTCACGAACCCTTTCAACCAGAGTTGGACTTCGGCTTGTCCAAGGACGCCCAGTCCGTGGTTTGTCTCCCTGACCCTTTTCCATACAAAATTTAGCGAAGTACCGTCGAATAGCTCGATCAGAAGGAGCAGAACGTGTGTTGAATTTTAATCGAAAAGCTCTTTGAGCGGCAACGATGGAAGAGTTGTTTGTCAAATAAAGTTTCACAATAGCCACTCTTTGTTGCACTATCCAGGATTCCATTTTCATTAATCGCAGCAAGGGTACTTTAAGTGAAAAAGAAAAAGAAATAAATTAATCAAAAAATAAAAAAGTTATAGCCAAATAAAACCCCTCCAAGACTTCTGGGACACCTATATATATATATATATATATATATATTATATATATGATACACACAGACCGTGCATGGAACAAGGAACTCTTCTGGGATAATTAAATCCACTATAGTCCGAATAAGTAATGGTAAATGACAAATACCATAGTTTTTTTTTTCATGATGCAAGCCCGACGTGGGCAACGGGTCTCTCGCAAAGAGGTCCCATAAATATAGCTTCCCTCACCAGCTATCTGCAAAGGAGACAGGATCCAGCTTTGGGACATGGATCTAGTGTTTAAAGCAGCCTAGCCCTGCTACATTTAGAACCTCAATATAAGCAAAAGACTCGCTGCCTTCACGTCAGATTGAATACATCAAAGAAAAAGGGGTAACTATTATATTTTTAGCCAAAAACCAAAACTTAAACCTCAACTGGCAGAATTGAGCGTCCACTTTTCAAGGCACATAACATGTCCGTTTCAAGATGGGAAAAGTGGACGCTCAATTCTGCCAGTTGAGGTTTAAGTTTTGTTTTTTGGCTAAAAATATAATAGTTACCCCTTTTTCTTTGATGTATTCAATCTGACGTGAAGGCAGCGAGTCTTTTGCTTATATTGAGGTTCTAAATGTAGCAGGGCTAGGCTGCTTTAACCTTTGACAACCAATATAAGTTTCTTTGAACTTAAAAGTGTAAGTTTTATTGTTATTTACAACTAAATACGTTAGTTCTATAGTCACTTAAATGACCCATTTTTGGGTAATTTTCCGACAACTAAACGATACCTATATAAACATGGAGATGTATTTGTAGAAACGTTGCAGCATTGTACAATTTATATTATTATTTCCGTTGGGACAAATATGTCCCATGGTCCTCAAAGGGTTAAACCCTAGATCCATGTCCCAAAGCTGGATCCTGTCTGCTTTGCAGATAGCTGGTGAGGGAAGCTATATTTATGGGACCTCTTTGCGAGTGACCCGTTGCCCACGTCGGGCTAGCATCATGAAAAAGAAAAACTACGGTATTTGTCATTTACCATTACTTATTCGGACTATAGTGGATTTAATTATCCCAGAAGAGTTCCTTGTTCCATGCACGGTCTGTGTGTATCACAAAAAACTCGGGGGACCATTCTGAGTTCATTCCCAATATATATATATATATATATATATATACACACACACGAGGGTAATTCAATAAGTATCCGCACTTTTTATTTTCACAATTTTATTTTCACATCTGATAGATTATAAACACATCACTTCTCAACATAGTCTCCCTGTTTCTCAATACACTTAGTCCAGCAATCTATAAGCTTCCTAATGCCATCACAAAAGAATGTTTTTGGCTGTGTGCGTAGCCAGTCATGCACCGCCTCCTTCAGGTCATCATCGCCTTAGAATCGCTGACCTCTCAAAGCGTCTTTTCGTGGTCCAAACAGGTAAAAATTCGAAGGTGCCAGGTCTGGACTGTAGGCTGGATAGTCGAGGAAGGCATTTTCTAGTCTGTGCAGCGGTATGAGGGCGCGCATTGTCGTGTAACAGAATAACACCTTCCAACAATCTCCCTCTCCGTTTTGTGCGAATTGCTTACTTTAACTCATTCCGAAGCATGTCAGAATACGATGCACTTGTTACTGTAGTTCCACGCTCTAGGTAATGTTCAAGGTTATCATTATCATTATTCCTGAAACTATTAGTATTGGTGTACCTCAGATTTCTGTCCTGTCACCCACTCTTTTCCTTTTATTTATCAATGAACTTTTAAGTCGCACGTCCTGTCCTATCCACTCCCAGTGATGGGCATCGATACATGAAAATCGCTAAAGCGATACCGATACATCGATACATGAAGAACGTCTTAGGCGATACCGATACGCCGATACTTTCTAGATGTCTTAAGCGATACCGATACCGATACATGCATCGCCGATACATGTATCCAGGGCCGGACTTTCACCTGCTGAGGCCCTAAGCTATATGAAATTTGAGGCCCTTCCTGCTGAGGCCCTAAGCTATATGAAATTTGAGGCCCTTCTCTAAAAAATTCGGGTAAAAAAATTTAAAATAATTATTACTATAATTATTATTTTTTATATTAATGTTAATGATAAAGAAAAAATAATATATATATATATATATATATATATATAATTTTGATGAATTAGAGTTAAAGAATAAAAACTAATGATAAAATAAAAATATATTTAAAAAAATGAGGCCCCCGAGGGTGTGTGGCCCTAAGCTATAGCTTATTTAGCTTATAGGTAAGTCCAGCACTGCATGTATCGCCGGTACATTTTTATAATTATTCATTTAATATGTAGGTATTAGATATTATTGTTTATACTAGTAATTTGTACGCACTGTAAGTAAAATCAACGACATTTTAATGGGTTTTATAGATGTAAATAAAAACAATTGCTTTATTTAATGAAAGTATGTTTTAATTTTGTAGGATACATGAATGACTGAAAATATTACACTAACAATTAAAAGTAATTACTATTACCCTTCAAAAATACCAGCTGGCTAAACATCTGGTCAGACAGTCTATTCCTTTTTGGAGCGTGAATGTGACCAGCCAAACTAAACAACCGTTCTACAGGAGCAGAGGATGGTAGTGGTGTTTATACTTCAGGAAGACCCGTAGAATTCCTGGGTACTGCCTCAGAGATTGGAGAGAATGACTTCCGTCACCCAGATACTGTAAAACTTCCATCTCAGTGGAATCTTGGGTTGCAGAGACATTAGTGGAAGCAGACTCATAACAGAAGAAATCATCTGCACTTCCGTCAGATGCAGCATCACTTAGTTGTTGCTGGGGGGTCTGCTCGCTGAGGCTCTTAACAGCATTAACCAACATTTCTTGAACCCTCTTTTTGACAATGTTAGTATTAAATTTGCCTTTTATTGTCATCCACTTTAACTTGAACAGAGGATTTGAAGACGATGCCAGTATTGCTGCTTTACACTCATGCGACGCATCAAGGCACAGAAACTTTTCAAACCGCTTAGTGAACCCTACTGTGACTGCATTGAGAAGTGGCTGACAATGACGCAATGCCGTTGCGCCGTACTGTATGACGTGACCAGTAGAGTAGTACTGTCATTAAATGAATATTTAATAATATTATTATTTATGTATATTCATAAATATAACTCAGTAGTGTCATATTATAACATCTATTTAAATATTTAAAAAAATTCTTATTAATGTATCGATGTATCGAAGTATCGATTTTTTTCGATACATTTAAGAAAATTGACCTTAGCGATACCGATAAATCGATACTTTTGTCAAGTAGCTAAAGCGATACCGATACCGATACAAAAGTATCGATCGATACGTATCGGCGATACATGTATCTAGATACTGCCCATCACTGTCCACTCCTATGCCGATGAATCTACCCTTCACTTCTCCACCTGCTTCACGAAGCCGCCCTCTCAACAGTCACTCCATACTTCGTGAGAGACGCCTATGGCGCACCTGATCTCTGATCATTTTACTATCTCTGACTGGGGCAGAGAAAACCTTGTTGTTTTCAATGCCTCAAAAGCTCAGTTCCTTCATCTGTTTCCTTTACTCGTGATCTTTCCTGGAAAGATCACATATACTCTCTTTCTAAAACAGCTTTTAAGAGGTTAGGTGCACTGTATCGGCTGTGCAGTTTCTTCACCCCACCTGAGCTGCTGTTTCTGTACAGGGTCTTGTCCGCCCCTGTGTGGAGTGCGCTTCTCATGTGTGGGATGGCTGAACCAACACAGCTGTAATTGACCGGGGTGGAATCAAAGACTTTTTGTCTCATCAAATCCGACTGTCTTCAATCCCTTTCTCTTCACCACAATATTGCCTCACTCTCTTTACTATCGCTCTTACAACGGAGACTGCTCTTCTGAACTCTCTAACTGCATGCCTCCTCCTTTAAGGAGAGTATGCAGTGCCAGACTTTTGACACATTTTCAGCCCTTTCCTGTCCATCTCTCTAACGCAAGGGTTACTCGGTATTTTCATTCTTTCACCTACTCAATCGGTGAACTCTGGAACAACCTTTCTCAATCCATCTCTTTTCCTGTCTATGACCTCCGATCTTTCAAATGCAGCTTGTCCAGGCATCTCGAAAAAATAATTTGGACCTTGATTTCGGCTCTCTTCCTCTCCAGCTATGGGGATGGGGTCGTTTTTGCGGGCGTTCGCCCTTGGTTCCTCCTTCATATATATATATATATATATATATATATGTTAAACACAGACCGTGCATGGAACAAGGAACTCTTCTGGGAAAATTAAATCCACTATAGTCCGAATAAGTAATGGTAAATGACAAATACCATAGTTTTTTTTCCTTTTTCATGATTTTAGCCCGACGTGGGCAACGGGTCTCTCGCAAAGAGATCCCATAAATATAGCTTCCCTCACCAGCTATCTGCAAAGCAGACAGGATCCAGCTTTGGGACGTGGATCTAGGGTTTAAAGCAAACCTAGATCCCTACACTCAGAACCTCATATAGTAAAAAGACTCGTTGCATTCACGTCGTGTTGAATAAATCAAAGAAAAAGGGGGTAACTATTGTATTTTTAGCCAAAAAAAAACCAAACTTAAACCTCAACCGGGACATTGAGCGTCCACTTTTCAAGGCACGAAACACGTCCGTTTAGTATACACAAACTCAGAATGGTTCCCTGAGAACATTATATGTTAAACACAGACCGTGCATGGAACAAGGAACTCTTCTGGGAAAATTAAATCCACTATAGTCCGAATAAGTAATGGTAAATGACAAATACCATAGTTTTTTTTCCTTTTTCATGATTTTAGCCCGACGTGGGCAACGGGTCTCTCGCAAAGAGATCCCATAAATATAGCTTCCCTCACCAGCTATCTGCAAAGCAGACAGGATCCAGCTTTGGGACGTGGATCTAGGGTTTAAAGCAAACCTAGATCCCTACACTCAGAACCTCTATATAAGTAAAAGACTCGTTGCATTCACGTCGTGTTGAATAAATCAAAGAAAAAGGGGGTAACTATTGTATTTTTAGCCAAAAAAAACCAAAACTTAAACCTCAACCGGGACATTGAGCGTCCACTTTTCAAGGCACGAAACACGTCCGTTTAGTATACACAAACTCAGAATGGTTCCCTGAGAACATTATATGTTAAACACAGACCGTGCATGGAACAAGGAACTCTTCTGGGAAAATTAAATCCACTCAATGTCCCGGTTGAGGTTTAAGTTTTGGTTTTTTTTGGCTAAAAATACAATAGTTACCCCCTTTTTCTTTGATTTATTCAACACGACGTGAATGCAACGAGTCTTTTACTTATATAGAGGTTCTGAGTGTAGGGATCTAGGTTTGCTTTAAACCCTAGATCCACGTCCCAAAGCTGGATCCTGTCTGCTTTGCAGATAGCTGGTGAGGGAAGCTATATTTATGGGATCTCTTTGCGAGAGACCCGTTGCCCACGTCGGGCTAAAATCATGAAAAAGGAAAAAAACTATGGTATTTGTCATTTACCATTACTTATTCGGACTATAGTGGATTTAATTTTCCCAGAAGAGTTCCTTGTTCCATGCACGGTCTGTGTTTAACATATAATGTTCTCAGGGAACCATTCTGAGTTTGTGTATATATATATATATATATATACAGGGTGTACACAAATTATCTTTACAACTTCTCTCTCAAATAAAAATATTAGAAAACAAGATACACATACCGTTTCTGCGCCATCTGCGAGAGAAAGTAATAAAGTTTCACATAGTACTTGTCAGATGTCAGATTATTGTACTGGGTGTACACAAATTACGAAAAATTCCCTTAACATGCATTTCTCAAGTCGGTGGATTGGCCTTGGGGGGAGGGGCATCTCTTGGCCGGCCAGATCACCAGACATAACACCCTGTGACTTTTTACCATAGAGTTATGTAATAGACTGCGTGTACACAATTCCAGTGGCCAACATCGACGATTTAAAGACCAGAATTGCTGCTGCTGCTGCAAGAGTTGACGTCGAAATGTTGCAGGGTACATGGATGGAGATATAATACCGTTTGAACGTCTTACGTGTGACAAATGGTGCCCATGTTGAATGTGTTTGAGGATATGTGAAACTTTATTACTTTCTGTCACAGATGGCGCAAAAAGTGTATGTGTACCTCGTTTCCTAATATTTTTATTTGAGAGAGAAGTTGTAAAGATAATTTTGTGTACACCCTGTATAATGAGTTACTTTTCAAGAGTAATTAAACTTCTAAATGTCTCAAATTAATAAAACAGACTGTGAGTAACTTGTAATGCCTCAATGTGAACGACTTACGACAACACACGAGTCAATTTAAAGTTGGGACTGTCGTTGGAATATCCCTCTTACAAACTTAATGCATTCTAATATGTTCGTAATCATTCGAGAAGTACGTGTGTGTCATCCACTCAAAACGGAAAACTTTGAAATACTTTTTGTAGTTCATAACAATGATCTTACTTACCAAAGACATTATATATATATATAATATATATATATGTATATATATATATATATATATATAACCTTTAATTAGCTTCCGCTCGAATTGTTCATTCTGACGAAGGTCAAGCTTTTCACTCCACCTTAGACCTACAGTTTAACGTCGAATCCGAACCACGCCCCACCAGCAGCCCAGCGTCTCAACCACTAGGCTACCAAGGGTACCCATTTATCTACAACCACTTTCATTATTGTGTGGAAGGATGAACAGCTGGGTTTTTGCTGCGCGCCGCCTGCCGTCACCGGGTCTCGATCCCGGGGCCGATGGATTCGTAGTCAGCGACGCTAACCACTACGCCACTTCATATGCTGTGAAGTAAGGTCGGTAGATATGGGCCAGTGCATCGCGACTTTGGTAACCGATGATTTACTCATAACTCTATATAACCAACTTCATATTTACTATTTGAAGGACCGAAGCTTTATATCGTTTATATGACAAAGGAACGACTAATGTATTTTTATTGACAATAATTTCGTTTTATGGAATATACAGGGTGTTTCACAACCGGTTTGCCATACTTTGGGGGGTGATTTGATGGGTGATATCGAGTAAAAAAGTTAATACAATATCGGCGCTATTTCCAACCGTTGTAGAGCTACGAACTTTTGAAGGTGCACGGAAAAATATAAACGAGAGTATTAATCTGATGTATTTATTGCTACATTTTATGAGATACACCTTATAAATGTTCAAAATGTCCACCTCGGTTTTCAATGCACAGCCTTGCTCGTTCCAAACAAGAGTCCACTGCCCATTGAATCATTTCGGGGTGTTCTCGTATGTAAGCAGCGACATCCATAATCCGACGTAAGAGTTCCTCTCTCGTTTGTACTTTGGTCTTGTAGACCATCTCTTTCATAAAGTCCCCCCAAAAAAAAATCTAACGGAGTTAGGTCCGTAGATCTCGGGGGCCACGATATTGGACCAGTACGACCAATCCAACGATTCCCGTACTGCTGATTCAAGTAATCCGTGACATGACGACCAAACTGTGGTGACGCCCCATCGTGCTGAAAGAACATCCTGCGCCTTGTCTCCAAGGGCACGTCTTCCACCAAAAGCGGCAATTCGTTCGTCAGGAAGTTCAGATAAATATCAGCAGTTAATCGTTGTTCCAAAACGAACGGTCCAGTCAGCTGATCTCCAATTACACCGCACCAAACGGTGTCCGCACCAAACACGTCGGCGGACCACAAGTGGCAATTTTGTCTATTGTTAATTCTATCCCGAATGAATTGTGTTTCATCACTAAACAGTATGCGATTAAGAATTTGGCGATGCATAACCATCCACTGGCAAAATTGAACACGTTTATCGTAATCATCCGGTTGAAGAGCTACGTTGTACTATGTCTAGTATGCGCTCCTCCACAGCAACGGGCCGTCGTGCTACATGTTCTTGGTTACTTGGAACAATTGTCCCCGTTTCCCTTAATCTCTGGTGTGTGACACTAAACACTTGCCTGTTCGGTATTTGGCGATTCGGAAAACGTCTTCGATATTCCTCAACTGCCGCTCTGATGTTACCATCACAGAATCCATAAATGAAATGGATATCAGCGTATTCAACGGGTGTGAACTGTTGATTCATTTTGATTGTTCACCTTAGCACAACACAGTGTCTCGTACCACAGATCAGAACCAACTGAAAGAAAAACTGAAGATTAGTTGTGATAACTTCGTTAACCAAAACTACCACCAGTGCTGCCATCTATTGAATTGCACACAAGTTGTTGTTTGCACATCTTACTTAAAACGTCCGTAGTTCCGCAACGGCGGTTGGAAATAGCACCTGTGTTGTATTAACTTTTTTACTCGATATCACCCCGAAATCACCCCCAAAGTATGGTAGACCGGTTGTGAAACACCCTGTATAAGAAATTTGTTTAAATTTCATAAAAATAATCCATTCCGAGTAACACTCAAAAATCCCCTTTAATTAAATTCTTAAATAATGTTTCTATTTATTAAAATTCATGCATGCTCACACGCGTATAACGTACTCCGATGGAGAAGGTCAATGAAAATTCTGTGCATACTTGTTTGCTTCACAGGTGGCTGCATATTCAGAGCAATGTTGGTGTAGGTCCAAATATAATTAGTGCTTAGTTTAATCGACCATTAACAGAAGCTCAAATCCTTTCACAATCATTCGCGTCGTGACATAATATATATATATATATATATATTATAAGATTTATTGGTTGCCACAAAGGAAAACGCTTGCACGGTCGCAGCAATCACCAAATTTTTTTGGCACCCATCCTAACTGTTAAATCCAACCATTAAGTTTACGTGAATAAACAATTAGATTAGTTATCAAGTTTTCTAACTATATATATTATATATATATATTTTAGGTAATGTAAGCAACCACAGTTTTCCCTGTGCATACCTTTGGCGAGCGATATTATTTGGTATATATATATATATATATATATATATATATATATATATATATATATACACACACAATAAAAGATAACTTAAACCGCATTTACCTAAATATGGATCACGAATTTAAGAGGGTAAAGGATGCCAAATATGCATATAAAATTTCGACATATTTTCTTTTTAAAGAATCATGACATGATCTACTTTTATGAGAATCATTTGCAAATGGCAAATATTTGCTATGAAATAATGAGAAAATAATGAGTCCCTCCTACAAAAATACAAAACTGAAAAGAGTTTCGAGACAAAGCTAGAACAGTTTGTGTTCACTCTACTCAATATTAAGTAAGAGCAATTTTTGAGAAGGACAGGTATGAGAGCGGGAAACAACTCTCTCCTTCATCAAATTTCTATAATTTTTTTTTTTTACAGGATTTGCATCACAAAAAAAAAAAAATTGAAACTCAGTTTGAAAAAATCAGCCTAAAAATGAACTTGTACTCAAAACGATATAAAAACCTAATTATTAATCGTATATAAAAAAAAAATCCTTGAAATATATATATATATATATATATATATATATATATATACTCGTATATTCTGATTTTATGATTTATGCTCTGCCATTGGTCATCCGTTGAGACATTAGACTGTGATTGGTTGAAACTTGCGCAATTCTTCAACTTCAGTGTACCGTTTCCTCATTGGCTCAAATTTCGAAAGTAATTGAAAGACGAACTTTAATTGGGTTTTAAGACGTATTTACTCAATTTTAAAGGAATAATTTTTATTTATTATTAAATATTTGTAAGTACATTAATAATAATAATAATAATAGTAACAATAATTTTATTATTATCATTTTTGTCAAGAAATAAGCAAAGTATATGCATTAGATATATATATATATATATATATATATATATAATATATATATATATATATATATATATATATATATGGTAATGAAAGTTATGAAATCCTTTGAATGCGTCTGCCAGTGTTCGTGACAGTCCAAAAAATGAATTCTAAGTTTTCCATAAAATTTCCCGTCATTTTGGATTAATTAATGGATAAAATTAAGCAAAAAAAATTGCATAAAATGAAAATTCTATAATTTTTTTTTTTTTAAACTACAGTATAATTTTTCACTAACGTTCGATAAAACGTCATTAATAAGCGGAAATTATCAAATTCTACTATATTAATAGAACTAGTTCATTGTGCGCAAAAGTGATGCAAGCGACAAGACGAGAGGCTGTTCTTGTATGAAGTTACTCTCTTGCAACCTACTTAGATCCACGTTACAAAGCTAAGTTATTTTCACCTAGTACATTAGAACGAGTTAAATCATCACTTGGCAAAGCAGTTGAAGAGCTTCAATCTCTTGAATCTGTCGCTTCGCCACCCACCAAAAGAATAAAAGTTTCAGTGACAGAACCAACACCTTCAACAAGCAAATCTATCACAGAATCTGTCTCTCAGTTTCTTGAGTCAAGCAGCAATGACGAGACCTACGCGATGTCAAAAGATGTAGTAAAAATGATCGAGAGCTATCACCAAGAAAAACGCCTGGCTGCATGTGACAATCCTATTAGTTGGTGGAAAAATACGCAGAATATCTATCCATACTTGAGTAAACTTGCAGGAAACATTTAGCCTGTCCTCCAACAAACGTACCAAGCGAGAGATTATTTAGCAGTGCTGGATTAATATATGATGAAAAGAGAAACAGACTGGCAGCAGAAAAGGCAGAAAAATTAATGTTCCTTAAGCATAACCTTCCTATAATTAAGTTTGAACATTAAACGATGAACATCTTAGTTTACTTTATTTAATTACTCATTTATAAATATGCCTAATAAAACTTTAAACTTAATATAAATAATTATCAAGCTAATTAAAGATCTCTTTCTATAAGGGTGGAGGTTGGGGAAAGAGGTCGGTGGGGTGCATTTGAGTTGGGTTCACGTCCCGCATCCTGGTAACACAATTATGGTTTCTAATTGTGGCTGAAACTCAACAAAATATAACGAATTTATTTGCAGACGAATTCACTAATTGATTTCTATATTAGTTAGATGCTTGATATTATTTTATATGTTCAGAGGAAAGTACAGCAATTATTGTACAATTAATCAATATACTACATTATAGCTACAGCTCTCTCTATATAATAACTTATTATATACGTTAAACACAACAAATCTCGAATATATCCTAAAAAATAACGAAAATGTAGACATCCGCATCCGCGGATGTGAAAATAATGACATCCGCTACATCACTAATTATATATATATATATATATATATATATATATATATATATATATATATATATCATAATATTAAGAAATACCAGGAAAAAATCGATAAATAAATATTTCAACAGAAATAATAAAAGAAAATAAAAATAATAATTTTGAAGAAACTAAAATAAAAGTAGGAAAAGAATAAATAAATAAAAGGAATGAAGAAATTAAGTAACAAAATGTAAAATTTTGTTCACAATTTCAGAGAAAAAAAAAAAAATAAAAAAAAAAAAAAAAAACAAAAAAATAAGGAATTGGGAAATATAAAATAAAAATGACGATCGTGAAGAGAAAAGAAGAAAAATGATGACTGAAATTGAGAGAAAAGAAAATATTACGAACGAGACAATGGTTAAAAAAAATAATAATTGAAAGGAATTCTTAGTAAACTAGAAAGATGGGTAAGGGTCATTCTGGGTATTGGGTATCAAGAGTGGAAAAAGGAGATACGTGAAAATGAACGGGATAAGAATTAAGAATATATATATAAATTTTACGATGATAGTGATGAGTCACGCGTGAAGGCCAGAAAGTGGCACAGTGCTCAGGCCAGACTATCGTGGCTGATTGCGCTAACTCCAAGAGTATTTAGTAATGACCGGCTCCATCGGAGGTCGAACCACTACTCCCTCTTCACTTCGCTTAAAGGGGAAAACAGTGCTTGGGCACTGGCCTTTACGATGATAGTGTCATCGCGGTGATATACCAAAGTCTGGATACACTGAGCCATATCTACTTTACGGCCCAGTGTATATCCTCATTGTGGTAATCGATGGTGTGCATATATATATATATATATATATATATATATATAATATATATATATATATACAGGGTGAGTAAAAAGTTTCCATACATAGGCAAAATGGTCATGATAAATAAATGATTATTTATTTTTTTTTTTTTGCAGGTGATGTGCTGAGATGCCTTTCCCAAGAAGAGCGTATAGAGATCATTCTTCTGGCAGGATCAGGAAGCTGTCGCGAGGTTGCCGGGGATTTTAACAGGAGACACGCCCCCACGCACATCACACACGACACCGTCGCCAAACTCATTGAGAAGTTCAAGAAGACTGGAAGTGTTGCAGACCAACCGAGAATGGCTGTCCACGAACAGCCACCGATGAAGGCACAGCGAGTATGGTGCTGGCAGCGTTCGCAAAGAGTCCCCAAAAAAGCACTCGACGGATGTCTGCAGAATGCGGTGTCAGCCAAAGGAGTATCGTCCGCGTTATGAAAGAGCACATATGGCATCCATACAAAATGCAAATGTTGCAGTATCTTAGCGAAGACGACCCGGACAGGCAGCTGGAATTCTGTGAATGGGCAAGAACAAAAGTGAACGAAGACACGGAGTTCTCGGCTGGCATCCCGTTTTCAGATGAAGCCAACTTTTATGTTCATGGAGAGGTTAATCGTCAAAACGTACGTTATTGGAGTGATGACAATCCGCACTGGATGAGTCCCTCAAAGACGCAAGGCGCTGAAAAAGTGATGGTGTGGTGCGGGATATGGGGCAACACAATTGTTGGCCCTTTTTTCATTGACACCAATCTAAATGCCGAAATGTATCTAAACATGCTGCAAGACACAGTCATGCCGTCCCTGCTGAACGAGGAGGGGAATTTCCAGCGTACTTTCAGCAAGACGGGGCGCCACCCCATTATGGTATCTGCGTGCACCAGTGGCTGGATCAGCAGTTTCCGGGTCACTGGATTGGCCGCCGTGATCCCGTGAAGTGGCCTCCGAGGTCCCCAGACCTCACCCCCCCTTGATTTTTACTTGTGGGGGCACTTGAAGGCCATGGTGTACCAGGTGAAAATACAAAACACGGACCACCTAAAGGAACGCATTCGTGATGCGTGTGCACGCAAAACGCGCGTTTGCCATGACTGGGAGGAACGCATCCGTATGTGCATTCAGTGTAATGGTGCCGACATAGAGAATATTTTGTAACTTACAAGTGATTGAATAATAAAGTGACTATTTTGCCTATGTATGGAGACTTTTGACTCACCCTGTATATATATATAATTTAGTGGTGGACCGGATGTCAGTTTTTCAACATCTGCGGATGCGGATCTTTAATTTCAATATTCGCGGATGCGGATGCGGATATTTAGTTAATCTATCAATATAATATATAATTATGAATATATGACATAATTTTTCAAATTTCGTGATATTACTATTATGGCAGGCAATGCATAAGAATTATAATTAATATTGATGTTTTCATTATGATAAAAATAATAACTTTCTCAAGAGTTTCAGCCACAGAAAATTCAATGAAACAAGTTTCATTCAATTTTCTGTGTTATCAGGTATTTATATTTTGAGGTTTATATATTTGTTTGTTCATTAATAATTAATACTTTACATGAAATGTGCATGACTGGGCCTTAAAGCTACTTTATAAGCTAATTTAATTGTAAATTGCATAATTTATTAGAGGTAATATCCGTATAACATCCGCAGTCAGAAGTGCGGATGTAAAAAAATTATGCGGATGCGGATATCCGGTCCACCACTAATATATATATATATGTTGTATATTATTCAGGATAATACCCTTACCAGTATTCAAGCTGCTGTACTTAGCTATTCTTTTTAATCTCGTTTCGAACTACAAATTTCATATAACGATTAAAAGGCTTCCCTGGTCTTCCTGTTAATTCCCTCCGTCACAGAACCTTAAAGAGATGTTACGATGGAAGGTTAACAATTCAAACATTATTATTAATAACATTTTGGCGGAACTCAGAGATCTTCTTGTTTTTCCTAAAATAAGAATAATAATAATTATTATTATTATTATTATACTTTCGTTACGGCTACAGCCTTAACTTACCACACGATCTTCATGAAACTTGGTGGAAATGTTGAAACTATCCGAACCGACTGATTCCCATCAATTTTTACCATAGGTCAGTGTATCAACTCCAAAAATACTCGCGCCAGAGCAAATGTGATAGAAATGAAAAAAATTCTCCTTCAAACAAATTAATAATGTCATCTAAAAATTTTCGTATTATTGATAATATTATCGGTATTAGTGGTAATATGCTACAGCCTTTACTTATCACAGGACCCTTATAAAACTTGGTGACAAAGTTTCCACTACATAAATCTCAAGAATTATCCGAACTGGCGGATTTACACCATTTTTAATCATAGGTCAGTGTATCAACTCCAAAAACATTGTGCAAAAGAACAAAAATGATAGAAATTAAAAAATTCTACTCAAACACAACCTAAGTTTAAACCCTAGATCCTGTCCCAAAGCGGAACCCTATCTGCTTGGCAGATAGCTGGTGAGGGAAGCTATATTTTGGGGCCTCTTTGCGAGTGACCCCGTTGCCCATGTCTGGCTAACATTATGAAAAAGAAAAAAACTACAGTGTTTGTCATTTACCATTACTTATTCGGACTATAGTGGATTTAATTTTCCCAGAAGAGTTCCTTGTTCAATGCACGGTCTGTGTGTGACATAAAAGTTTCTCGGGGGACCATTCTGAGTTGTGTGTGAGTGTATATATATATATATATATATATTATTTCACGAAAGTAACACGTGAAAAATATTTATGATGAATAAAACCACGAAGGAAAGGAAACACAGAGTGGTGCTCAAGCGCTTTCGTCTAATGACATCCTCAGGAACACTCCCTCCTGAGGATGTCATAAGACGAAAGCGCTTCAGCATCACTCTGTGTTTCCTTTCCTTCGTGGTTTTATTAATTATATATATATATATATATATATAATATATATAATATATATATATATATATATGAATAAAACCACGAAGGAAAGGAAACACAAAATGGTGCTCAAGCGCTTTCGTCTAATGACATCCTCAGGAACACTGAAGTACATAAAAGGGTGACAGCCTATATATAAGTTACAGAAAGAAAAAAAAAGAAAAATAAATAATATATATATATATATATATAATATATATACATATACATACATATCTATATATATATATATATATATATATATATATATATATATATATATATATATATATGCAATAAACGGAGAAGTAAAAATAAAAATAAAAATTAAAGGATTAACAGAGAGGCATACAGATTTGTAAGGAAAAATATCGATTTTTAGCACAAGATCAAATGAATTATAAAAATACAAATTTATACTGGAAATCTGCCCGGGTTTTAACACTCTGCCTTTTTTGGTTAAGTTTCGATGTATATAAAAATAAAATTAAAATTAAAAGTTAATAAGTAGCATACAAGTTTACCAAAGATTTAGCGTTCTACCCTTCTTATCTAAATCTGTTTTGAAGGAATTCAAAACAACAGGGTCGAGTTGAAAAAGACCTTTGCTTATGTTGAAGTTATTTGAAAGTTGGATAATGGCAGACTCAAGAATATTTCTATTAACAATGTTGCTAGAGTGGAATAAAACTGAAGCATTATTCCAATCAATACAGTGGGATAACTCTGACAAATGGACAAAAGGGCACTGGACAACTGTCCTGTTCTAACGGAATATTGATGCTGTTTTATACGTGTGTGCAAATCCTTTCCCGTCTGACCTATGTAAAAGGAATCACATTGTTTACACCCAATTTTATAGATAATGCCTGAATTATTGGTAGGGCTATTTTTTACTATGATATTTTTCACAATATTGTTATATGAAAATACTACATTAATATCCAAAAGTTTAAGTACATTAGCAATGCCTAAAAAGCCCGGGAAAAATGGAAGTACTAAAATATTTTTTGACAAAGTACGAGTGTTATTATTGACACGATAGAAAGTTCGTTTTGCCTTGTTGAGACAAGATTCCATAAACGCAGATGGATAACACAGATCACTTCCAATACCGTTGATTTTTTCCAATTCGGCATCGATGTATTCCGGACTGGCGATCCTAAGGGCGCGGAGAAACATTGATGAAAAAATGGCCTTCTTAGTGGGGGTGTCATGTCCCGAGTAAAAGTGTACGTAGGCCAAATTGTTTGTTGTTTTCCGATAGATACTAAACTTAAAACCTGGGCTTTTCCTATGTACACGCACATCCAAAAATGGGATTGAATTGTCTTGTTCCACTTCTAAAGTAAACTTAATGGAGGGGACTTGATCATTTAACTGAAGGAGGAAGTTATCCAGGTCACGATTCATGGGCCAGATGCACAAAATATCGTCGACGTACCGCAACCAAAGGATGCCAACCCCCAGGATTCTCGGAATGTAAGTAATTTCGAAAAACTCCATATAAATATTGGAGAGGAGGGGCGATAAGGGGTTGCCCATGACCATCCCAAAAACTTGTTGATAATACTCGTTATTGAAAGTGAATTTACAGTATTTGATGCAAAGCTTAATAAGATCCAAAACAATGTGTGAAGGTAGTAGCAGGTCATACTTATGTAATTCTTGGGAGAGAAAGTCAAGCATATCGTCAATCGGCACTTTTGTAAACAATGAACACACGTCAAAACTGATCAATCTATCGTTAGTTTCAGTACGTGCATTATTCAATTTTTCAGTAAGATCCATGGAATTTTTTACATGTGAATCAGAGATAGTTCCGAGAATGGGGGACAAGACTTTGACAAGCCATTTGGAGAGTTTATAAGTAATAGAGCCCACCGAGCTAATAATAGGGCGCATAGGGTTGCCAGGTTTGTGGGTTTTAATGAGACCGTAAAGGTAGGGCAGAGAAGGTGAAGTGGACATGAAAAGCGGAATTAAGTCCTTATGATCTTTGAGAATGCGTTTCAAGCCACTATTAAATGATTTGATGACGTCATCCTGCGGGTTCTTCCTAAGTTTGCTGTATGTGGCGGGGTCCTGGAGAAGCTCGTTCATCTTTCCGATGTAGTCCACTTTGTCCATAATAACTATGGTGTTAGCCTTGTCTGCTTTAGTAATATGGAGCTCCCATCTTTTTCTAATTGTGAGAGGCTATTGCGAAAACGTTTAGGAAAGTTATCTTCGTAATTACTATTCGCTGCACTATAAACGAGGCCTTTAACTATGTTAAACAAATACTGAGGGAGATTACACTGTTTTTCAAAGTCTTGTCCCCCATTCTCGGAACTATCTCTGATTCACATGTAAAAAATTCCATGGATCTTACTGAAAAATTGAATAATGCACGTACTGAAACTAACGATAGATTGATCAGTTTTGACGTGTGTTCATTGTTTACAAAAGTGCCGATTGACGATATGCTTGACTTTCTCTCCCAGAATTACATAAGTATGACCTGCCACTACCTTCACACATTGTTTTGGATCTTATTAAGCTTTGCATCAAAGATTGTAAATTCACTTTCAATAACGAGTATTATCAACAAGTTTTTGGGATGGCCATGGGCAACCCCTTATCGCCCCTCCTCTCCAATATTTATATGGAGTTTTTCGAAATTACTTACATTCCGAGAATCCTGGGGGTTGGCATCCCTTGGTTGCGGTACGTCGACGATATTTTGTGTATCTGGCCCATGAATCGTGACCTGGATAACTTCCTCCTTCAGTTAAATGATCAAGTCCCCTCCATTAAGTTTACTTTAGAAATGGAACAAGACAATTCAATCCCATTTTTGGATGTGCGTGTACATAGGGAAAGCCCAGGTTTTAAGTTTAGTATCTATCGGAAAACAACAAACAATTTGGCCTACGTACACTTTTACTCGGGACATGACACCCCCACTAAGAAGGCCATTTTTTCATCAATGTTTCTCCGCGCCCTTAGGATCGCTAGTCCGGAATACATCGATGCCGAATTGGAAAAAATCAACGGTATTGGAAGTGATCTGTGTTATCCATCTGCGTTTATGGAATCTTGTCTCAACAAGGCAAAACGAACTTTCTATCGTGTCAGTAATAACACTCGTACTTTGTCAAAAAATATTTTAGTACTTCTATTTTTCCCGGGCTTTTTAGGCATTGCTAATGTACTTAAACTTTTGGATATTAATGTAATATTTTCATATAACAATATTGTGAAAAATATCATAGTAAAAAATAGCCCTACCAATAATTCAGGCATTATCTATAAAATTGGGTGTAAACAATGTGATTCCTTTTACATAGGTCAGACGGGAAAGGATTTGCACACACGTATAAAACAGCATCAATATTCCGTTAGAACAGGACAGTTGTCCAGTGCCCTTTCTGTCTATTTGTCAGAGTTATCCCACTGTATTGATTGGAATAATGCTTCAGTTTTATTCCACTCTAGCAACATTGTTAATAGAAATATTCTTGAGTCTGCCATTATCCAACTTTCAAATAACTTCAACATAAGCAAAGGTCTTTTTCAACTCGATCCTGTTGTTTTGAATTCCTTCAAAACAGATTTAGATAAGAAGGGTAGAACGCTAAATCTTTGGTAAACTTGTATGCTACTTTATTAACTTTTAATTTTCATTTTATTTTTATATACATCGAAACTTAACCAAAAAAGGCAGAGTGTTAAAACCCGGGCAGATTTCCAGTATAAATTTGTATTTTTATAATTCATTTGATCTTGTGCTAAAAATCGATATTTTTTTCCTTACAAATCTGTATGCCTCTCTGTTAATCCTTTAATTTTTAATTTTTATTTTTACTCCTCCGTTTATTGCATATATATATATATATATATATATATATATATATATATATATATTATTTATTTTTCTTTTTTTTTTCTTTCTGTAACTTATATATAGGCTGTCACCCTTTTATGTACTTCAGTGTTCCTGAGGATGTCATTAGACGAAAGCGCTTGAGCACCATTTTGTGTTTCCTTTCTTCGTGGTTTTATTCATCATAAATATTTTTCACGTGTTACTTTCGTGAAATAATTTTCATATATATATATATATATATATATGGAATACAGAGAACTAATGTGCATGAAATAAGGCTTCCATCGTGAGAAAGAAGAAAATTTCAGTATTGCTATTTACCATTACTTATTCAGACTATAGTGGACCACACTAGTTCTGTGTATTCCGTAAAAGTTATCGCAGGGAACCATTAAGAGTTGGAATTTACTATGTAAAAACAAGTTGTGTGTGATTCTGTCTGTGAGTCTGTCTGTCCGTTTGTTAACTTTTGGGTCTCTAAAAAGAGCTTAATTGGTTGGTTGGTTGCTTGGTTGGTTAATTGAACCCATCGTAATTGGGGGACCGCAGGCTCCCCACCAATTACTGGAGGTTCAATTAGTCAATAAAAGTAAGAAAAGAATTGAGCCATGAAAATCTTCAGCTTCACATTGTGTCAAGATTTGTGAAACTTAAGAGCTTCATGACTATAGTTTTATTGACCAAATAATTGAACCCCCAGTAACTGGGGTACAGCAGGCCCCCCAATTACTGGAGGATACGACGAAAAATAAAAAACGATTTGAATAATTAAAATTTAATACAATCATCTCACCCCAAGCAAGTGCTGGGCATAACAGCTAGTATATATACACAGAGGGTTGACAAAGGTAAATTGACACCTTCGGTGTCTCCCTTATGGGAGATAAGGAGAGCGGAGCAGAAATCTTTACCATTTTGGCTTCAGCAAAAATAATTTTTAAGGCTCCGCTTAAGTCATCTTTTAACATCATCTTTTAATGTTACAAAATATTAAAAAAGCAATCGAGGGTCAGAGGCGCTCGAAGCGAGGCCCCTCTAGTTATATTATTAATATTATTTATTATTACAATTATTCATTCTTTATATAGAAAATATAATTGATCATTTCTCTAAGAAAATACGGAATAGAGATAAATGAACTAAATTATTTTAATAACCAAATAAAAAGAATGTGAATGAATAAAAATGTGAAATGAATAAAAATTAAAAAAATAAATGATAAAGAAATAATATAACAAAATATAATCTTAGAATGTATTCATTAAAAGTGGAAATATATAATATGTCAAGGTAAAATTATAAAAAGAAAATTAACTTATATATATATATATGTGTGTGTGTGTGTGTGTGTGGTGTGTGTGGGTGTGCGTGTGTGTTTTAATAAACCACATCTTCACAAACCCTGTTAATTACTATAACAGAGTTAATAACGATCATTATGTTACCGAGGAAAAAATTTATTATGATGAACATTATACTTTACATATTTCTGTCCATTTATATATATATATACACACACACACACACACACACACATATGAATGATAATGATAAGCTTTATTGGCAGGATATAAATTCCATAAAATAGTCCAATATTCTTGAAAGTAATAAATGATAAGATAAATAAAACAATAATAAATTTAAAAAACTAAAAATTATGACTAAAAGAGAAATAAAAATAAGACACGTATTGAAACAAGTAATTATAAAAATTACCCACATCTAAGATTACAAAAAGAAGAAAAATTGGAAATAAAAATAAAAAGTACACGTAGTGGCAATACCACCATATATATATATATGGTAATGATAATGATGATGATGATGATGATGATAATGACAATAATAATGTTTATTCTCAGGAGACAGATTCCCCACCTCAAAAACAAAAAAAGGTACAGTATCCATGAAGGTAATGAACGATACAACTAATTAAATAATAAATTTAAAATACAAAAACAAAGGAACTACGATAATAAAGAAATAATAATAATACACGTAAAGAAACAAAGAAACGAGAAATAATAAAATTAGTAATAACAGCTTTATAAAAATAAAGTACGTGTAATGGAATGGTTAATGCAGGAGTTAAGTGGAGCTATGGACAAACACTTTCATACCAAGAGGTCCACAGTTTAGAACCACGCTTCTCAAACTAGGGGTCGCGTAAATATTATTGGGGGTCGCAGAAACATTTGAAAATATTATTTTTTTCATAAATATAGTGTTAGTACCTATTGCTTTTATGACATTGAGTGAAGGGTCGCGAAAAAATTTGTCTGATCCAAAGGGGTCGCAAGTGAAAAAAGTTTGAGAAGCCCTGGTCTAGAAGACATAAAGCAGGATTGATGAATAGCTTGAACATTTGGGTTGTCTGAATTTATAATTCTTCGCATTAGACTGTATTGAGCGCTTCTTGTTACCTCAGGGAGACTTTGAACATGAGGTTAGCGAACATTTGAGAAGCTGAGCACCTTGGAGGTAACTTATGTAGCAGTCTATTGGATTTGTTGTAAAGCAAACTGAGGGTTCTGCAGGAGCCTTTTCTATAATTAACCCAGAGTTGCTGCCCATAAATATTAGTACAGAAAGTACGTAAGAGAGTGTCTTTAGCTTCGATTGTACAGAGTTTGAAGTTTCTTATAATCATGTTTGCCTTAGTACAGTAACTTCGATATTGTTTCCTTATATTTGAGTAGTCACTCAAGGAGCTGGTGATAGTTGACCCAGATACTTAAATTCTCGTACCTGCTTTACTGGTTCGTCTCTCATTTTGAAAATAATATTAGCTGTTTGGTTTGATATTTTAGGATGGAATTGCGTAACCTTAATTTTAGGAAACATTAAAATTAATGTCATAGTTCTGTGAATATGAGTCATAAAATTTTATAAGATGATCCAGACCTTTCACCGAAGAGTTCATTAACACCATATCATCAGCATAGACAAGTTATTTTTTCCTCATCTCATCCCACTCTTCCTCATTAAGAGAAGTAATTAATTCATCAGTATATATATTAAACAGCGGAGGAAAGAGTAAGGAACCTTGTCTAACTCCGCATAAGGAACCAAACCATTCGGACAATACATTGCACCATCTAACAGTAAAAGTTTGGTGTGTATACCAAAATTTCAATAAATTTAAAACATATGGTGGAACAGTCCTGTCTTCTAATTTTTTAAATAAAATATGTTTGCTTATATTCAAAAAATACCTATAAATAGTTGAATTACTGACAGTATATCTAAATATGATACAATCTCTTTTAAAACATAAATACACAGGTCAGTTGAATGGAACCTTTTAAAAACAAGCTTATTAGGAGGGGTCCATAAATAATCATTTAGTCGGCGTCGCAAAAGTTTCTTCGGTAATTTTGAGAAGCAGGAGGAAACAGCAATAGGCCTGTAGTTATCGCTGGATAGAATGTCCCCATATTTAATTTTGACAAGGGCTGTGATATAAACCCTCATAGACTCTGCAAGAATATAACTGTGAGCAAGCATGGCTGAGAACAGTAATGAGATATGAAGTTTGATCACATCATCAGCATACTTTAAGTGCTCATTCGACAGGTGAGGCGCGTGTCTTTAGTTTTTTAATTAGACTATTAATTTCAGGTACTGAAGGCCCAGCATTTTCACTGACCCCCTCCTAATGCCGTTCCATTGTAGTCTACATTGAGATTAACTCTCCCCACTCTGTTAGGGATGTCTGAGTACTTCGTTCTCCATAACTTAGCTATTTCTACATCCCCCAAACACTCCATTAGTTGTTGATAGGGTGGCATTCTTAGCACCCGTTTCTTTTTGACATATTTTTTAATTTGTTACTATTATTATTTAATTTAGCTTCACAGGCTTTTGAAGCTCGAATGGAATCTTGTTCCTATTTACATCGTCTTATGGCTGTTTTATAGTTAGCCCTACTTCTGCTCATATTCATGTAAACTGCCCCTATTCTCGGACGACCAAGGGACACCATATATCGTAAGCATCCTTTGATTCCCTTTTCAGGGGGGCGAGAAAATCATTCCATCCAGGAATGATTTTAGTATGACAATTGTACGATTTAATTAGAGATGGCAGAAAGATCAGAGGTCAGGTATACCATAGCCGTCCTACGGGAAGCATGGAGTGCTGTTGAGAAGGGGACGCTTTGCGAAGCAAGTGGAGAAGTGAAGGGTGGGATCATCGGCATAGGAGTGGACAGGACAGGAAGTGCGACTTAATAGATCATTGATAAGTAAAAGGAAAGTAGTGGGTGGCAAGCAGAACCTTGTGGAACATCACTGTTAATAGTTTTAGGAGAAGAACAGTGGCCACCTACAACCGCAGTTATAGGTCGGCCAGAAAGGAAATTAGAGAGGAAGGCACAGATAGAAGCATATAAACTGAAGGAGGGGAGTTTGGAAATTAAAGATTTGTGTCAGACTCTATCAAAAGCTTTTGATATATCAAACGCAATAGCAAAAGTTTCATCGAAATCCCGAAAGGAGGATGATCAAGAGTCAGATAGATATGCAAGAAGATCGCCAGTAGCGGGTCCCTTGCGGAACCCATACTGACGATCTGAACGAAGATTGTTAGAAGAGAGGTGTTTAAGAATCTTCCTATTGAGGATAGGTTCAAAAACAGTTACTCACCACGACACACTAAGTGTATACGCGGAGTTACTGTAAGTTCATAAAGAGAATAATACATAAATTTCCCGCGGAAGAGTCGCAGCCTAACAAAAACGCGTCCAGTCCATATATATATATATATATATATATATATATATATATATATATATATATATATAATTATTATATATACACATATAACTGCAAACACGCAGTATAATTAACGTAAAGAACGACGCTTTGTATAGGAGAATTATCCGCGCAAGATGAGAGCGAAAGAACGAAACAAATGAAAAAATGAGGTAACCACCTGCATGTAGAGGAATTACGACATTTGATTGAGTGAGGCCCGTGGTGTAATGGTTATCATATCTGACCGGCAATCGGAAGATCCCGGGTTCGATTCCCGGGTGGTTACCTCATTTTTTTCATTTGTTTCGTTCTTTCGCTCTCATCTTGCGCGGATAATTCTCCTCTACAAAGCGTCGTTCTTTACGTTGATATTATATATATATATATATATATATATATTATATAATGCAAACCCACAAGGAAAAAGAAAATGATTCCAAGGTCTTTCGTGTATTCAGAAGTACATCTCGTCAGGGAATGAAGGGAAAAGACGAGATGACCAAAATATATACAACGGGACAGAAAAACAAAACGATTAGCACATGATTAACAAGAGTTAATTAGAGGCAAAAGGTATTTTAACAGGATATTGTCAATTTTATACATTCCCGCACTGTTATTGAAATTATTTTTAAAATGAATAAATGCATATTCTAGAATATTCCTTTCAATTATATTTCTGTTTTTAACGAGCGCTTTAGAACTATCCCACTTGATACTATGGTTACATCTACATATATATATGGTTAAACAATGCATTAGAATTATTTGCTGTTCTACACGCATATTATGTTGTTTTACTCTAATATGTAACGTTTTACCGTTTGGTTTATATATACTGAGTTACATTGTGTACATCCGATCGAATACACACAACCAACAACATTATCAGGGCTATTCTTTATTAGGCGTGATTTAAGAATATTATTATACTTAAAGACTACATTGATACCAATTGCTTTAAGTAAAGTCAGAAGATATTGAAAATTAACATGGTAAGGTAGGCTAAGGATAGTTTTACGTTCAAATTCCTTTACAGTTCACTATTATAATACCTATTCTTGGTTTTCCTAAGGCAGTTATCTAAAAATGAAATAGGATAACATAATTTAGTACCAATGTTCATGATATTGCATGACGAGGTGTACTTCTGAATACACGAAAGACCTTGGAATCATTTTTCTTTTTCCTTGTTGGTGTGCATCACTATTCATTTCACGTGTTTAATTGTGAAATTCATCCCATATAATATATATATATATATATATATATATATATATATATATATATATATATATATATATATATATAAAAGGACTCCCTAATTCTCAGGTCTGTTTTATTTTACAAAGTGTTAAAAGTGAGAAATTTTTATTAAATGGATGGTTGTTACTTTTGCAATGACCACCACGGATTGAGGATTTGGCTGGTCTACTTAGTGGTAAAAAAGTGTGACAACTAATGCACAATGCTCATCGACCCGTACCTTAAGTTGGCGGACGTAGCTGCCAACGTATGTGGTGTTATAACCACAATGAAAGCGTGACCTAGGTTCGAGACGATAGCATCGGGCAACCTTTCCTTAAGTTTTCAAAAAGGAGTTAATGCTAAAACTATTTACTGTAAATATAAATTTAAAATCAATTTGTGGATAAAACGGAGCGAGCAAGCGTTTTAGGTCTTTTTCGACGCTTTGGCTGATGTAGCCATAAAATGGCATTGGGGGTTTAAAATGATGATTTAAGTAGTTTTGAATATGCTTCATAATCCGGTCATTTGGATAAGAATTAGAGTTAAAATAATCACTTAAAAAACACATCTCAGAATGAAAAGAAAAATAAATAATCAGAGCAAACCTTGAACGTACAGTGAATAAAGGTTTGAATGGAATTAACTTTAAAGCTGAAAGGAACATCACTTAAAAAATGTGTACCAAGAATGGTGAAAGTTTTCTTACGATATAGCGAAGTTTTAAAATTATTATTGGTTCGATGAATATTGACGTTCAAGAAAGCTAACTATATAATATATACTCATATATACACATTATTTATATATATATTTA
This sequence comes from Bathynomus jamesi, assembly GCA_023014485.1. Lineage (NCBI taxonomy): Eukaryota > Metazoa > Arthropoda > Malacostraca > Isopoda > Cirolanidae > Bathynomus > Bathynomus jamesi. The sequence continues at coordinate 142,323 of JAJOZX010002509.1, forward strand.
ATTTCTTGATGCAAAGAACACAAAGAGTGGTGGTAAACGGAGTTAAATCGGAAGTCTCGGAAGTCGTGAGCTCTGTCCCACAAGGGACAGTATTAGCTCCCTTGCTGTTCATAATAATGATTGCAGATATTGATCCAGATATTAAGGACAGTATTGTATCATGTTTCGCAGATGACACAAAGCTATATAAGGAAATAGTGAACGAAGGTGACATAAGAAAATTACAAAACGACATTGAAACATTATTCCAGTGGGCAGAATACAGCAATATGAAGTTCAACGAAGAAAAATTCCAACTTCTAAGATATAGCAATAACAAGTTGCTGTAAAATAAAAGGTACAAAACTCTGCAAGAAAAGCAGATAACACCAAATCTTCAAGTCAGGGATCCTGGAGTAATAATGTTGTCGGATACAGAATTCAGAGAGCACTACAACATCAAAATTACAACGGCTAGAAAAATAATGGGAATCATCTGGAGGAGCTTCCGCAGCAGAAAAGCAAACATCATACTCAAATTATAGAAGAGTCTAGTCCTACCAATAATTGAGTTTTGCTCAGTACTCACAAGCCCATACAGAAAACAAGACATTGCGAACATTGAAGCTATACAAAGGACTTTTACGTCTAAGATAGAGGAAACGGAAGGTGAAGACTACTGGTCTCGACTACAATCTGGAACTCTACTCTCTCGAAAGAAATAACAATAATATACAATATACAATAATATACAGATGGAAAACACTTAAGGGCTCTGTCCCTAACCTTATAAATGAAATAGAAACAAACTGGAACGAGAGAAGAGGCAGATTTTGTACAGTCCCAGCTGCGGTGGGACAAGGGGCCATGAAAACGAGGATGGAAAATACCCTCAGAATACGGCCCAAAGCTTTTCAATGTCTTCCAAAAGAAGTGAGGAATCTCCAGCACACCGACCTGAATAACTTCAAGAACCAGCTGGACAGATTCTGTGTAAAGTCCCTGACCAGCCATGGTGGCTGGCTAAGAGGGAGGAGGAGATCAGACAGCAATTCCCTCCTTCACCAAAGTCCCGCAAATGAGCGGGATGCTGCAGAGGGGTCGACCGCAGGTGATCCTGAACCGTCGTTCGAAGTCACACAGTAACACACAAAGTAATATATATATATATATATATATATATATATATATATTATATATTACTTTTGTTTACTTTTGTTGAGTTTGAACGACGGTTCAGGATCGACCTGCGGTCGACCCCTCTGCAGCATCCCGCCTCATTTGCGGGACTTGGTGAAGGAGGGAATTGCTCTCTGATCGCCTCCTGCCCTCGTAGCCAGCCACGCATGGCTGGTCAGGGACTTTGCACAAGAATCTGTCCAGCTGGTTCTTGAAGTTATTCAGGTGGTGTGCTGGAGATTCCTCACTTCTTTTGGAAGGACATTGAAAAGCTTTGGGCCCCGTATTCTGAGGGTATTTTCCATCCTCGTTTTCATGGCTCCTTGTCCCACCGCAGCTGGGACCGTACAAAATCTGCCTCTTCTCTCATTCCAGTTTGTTTCTATTTCATTTCTGAGGTTAGGGACAGAGCCCTCAAGTATGTTCCATATGTATATTATTGTGTACCGCTCTCGCCTTCTTTCGAGAGAGTAGAGTTCCAGGGATTGTAGTCGAGACCAGTAGTCTTCACCTTCCGTTTCCTCTATCTTAGACGTAAAAGTCCTTTGTATAGCTTCATGCTCGCAATGTCTCTTTTTCTGTGTGGGCTTGTGAGTACTGAGCAATACTCAATTATTGGTAGGACTAGACTCTTCCATAATTTGAGCATGATGTTTGCTTTTCTGCTGCGGAAGCTCCTCCAGATGATTCCCATTATTTTTCTAGCCGTTGTGATTTTGATTTTATAGTGCTCTCTGAATTCTGCATCCGACGACATTATTACTCCAAGATCCGACTTGTGGATTTGGTGTTATCTGTTTGGCTTGCGGAGTTTTGTACCCTTTTTTCTGTAGCTCTTTGTTATTACCATATCTTAGAAGTTGGAATTTTTCTTCGTTGAACTTCATATTGTTGTCTGCTGCCCACTGGAATAATGTTTCAATGTCGTTTTGTAGTTTTCTTACGTCATCTTCGTTCAATATTTCCTTACATATCTTCGTGTCATCTGCGAAGCATGATACAATACTGTCCTTAATATCTGTATCAATATCTGCAATCATTATTATGAACAGCAAGGGAGCTAATACTGTCCCTTGTGGGACAGAGCTCACGACTTCCGAGACTTCCGATTTAACTCCGTTTACCACCACTCTTTGCGTTCTTTGCGTCAAGAAATTAAATATCCACCTTCCTAGTTTCCAGTAATTCCTGTATCCTTAAGTTTGTGTGCTATGATTCCATGGTCACATTTATCGAAGGCTTTAGCAAAATCAGTATATATTACATCAATGTTTTGTCCTCGACACAATGTTCCTAATATTTTCTCCTGGTGGTCTAGTAGCTGTGACAGGCATGATCTACCCGCCCTGAAGCCATGTTGATTTGGGTTGTACAAGTCTTTTTCTTGTAGGTAGTAGGTAATTTTGGCTAATTATGCGTTCAAAACACTTTATAAGGTGTGAGGTGAGAGCCACTGGCCGATAATTTTTGGGCATTGCTCTGTTACCACCTTTAAATAGGGGGGCAATATTCGCGTTCTTTAAGAGGAGTGGAATTTGTCCTGTGTCGAGTGATTTCCTCCATAGTAAGTATAGCGGTTTTGCAATACTCTCTTTGCATTTCTTCAGAAATGTGGCACTCCATGTGTCTGGCCCTGGCGCTGAATTGTCTCGCATCTGTGATAAGGCCGTAATTACATCTCCTTCCGTGAACTCGAAGTCCATTAATAGGTTTGTGCCGGGATTTGTTCTTGGTTGATCCGTTTCAATGTCGAAAAACTCGTCTGGGTTTTCCACTTCCATCTCGGACTTAGGGGTGCTAAACACAGATTTAAATTGTTCCCTAAGCAGTTCACTTATTTCTTTCGGGTCATTTGTGTATTCGGCCTCCCCGTCTATCAACGGTCCAATACTCTCTTTACACTGCATTTTCCTTTTCGCAAAAGTGTAGAAGTATTTTGGGTTATTTTTTATGTTTTCTGCTACCTTGTTTTCCTCCTCGTTTGTCTTATGTATGAATGTTTGCTTTAGGTCCATTTCTATTTCGCCAAGTTTCCTCTCTAGTTTGATTCTCTTTGCATCAGTTCTGCATCTGTGGATATGTTTTACGGTTTGTCTTCGTTGCCTGAATAGAGTCCTGATTTTCCTCTCGAGCTTGCTACGTTTTCTTTCCTGTCTCTCTGGAATATGTTTCAGTATTATAGGTTTGGTTTCCGTCTCTATTATACATAGTATTTCTTGTGGATTCTTCTCGTGTAGTAGCAATTCCCAATTTACCTCCTTTAAATCTTTATTTACGTTTTCCCAATTTACTTTCTTTGAATTTATGTTTAAGCCTTCAAATATTCCATCTGCCTCTCTGGGATGCGTTTTCGGACCTCTAGGTGCTAACTTCAATTGTATATCGATGAGGTTATGGTCGGAGAACTTTGTGTGCGTTACTTTTTTATTTATTATTATCTCGTTGTTATTTGTCCACATTAAATCCAAAACGTTCTCCTTTCTCGTGGCTTCACAGATTTCCTGGGTAAGGGCGTAATGTTCCATAATATCTAAAAGCATTGTTGCTTGGGTTCTGTCATCTTTAGTAATGTTGCCATGAAACTTCTCAACATATATAACTTCGTCATTTTTCTTCCATGATATGAATGGGAAATTAAAATCTCCGAAAATTAGAATATTTGTTGCTGGAGTTTCAAGTAATTTTAATATGTTTTCTATTTCATTTGTAGCAAATTGGAATTAACTTTTTGTGGTGTTTGGTGGTCTGTAGATGTTCATAATGGTTAGGTTCAGTTCTTTTACTTCTAATATAATAACTTCAACTGTGCTGTTTGATTTCTTTACCCTCACTTCACATGTGTAAGTGTTTTTCACGTAGATACAACACCCTCCTCCTCGTCTAGCCACTCTATCTGCTCTGTATATGTTGTAGTCCAGCAATGCTATTTCAGTATTCTCGATGCAGTTTTCACAGCCTTTTTCGCACTTATGTAAGTGTGTTTCCGTTAGGCATATGATATCTATGCTGGTTTCCGTAGCTAAATTTTGCAAGTATTGTAATTTGCAGTCTGCATGGTCCGTATAGAGGCCTTGTATATTTGTGTATAATACATTTACGGGTTTCTTCTAATCTTCGTGTTCGATTTTCTTAAATGATGGTCGTTTCCTGGTCGATGTCGGTTCCTGTTTGGTGTTATTGGTTGGGCCGCTGCATTTGGGAGTATTGGGGTTGCGGCCCGTGATACCACTGTTGTTGTTGTATTATTGGTGGGGGTGGTGTTGAATAGGGGGGTGATGTGCGTAATGTTGTGGTGCATATGTTTGCGGCGTTCTATATATATATATATATATATATATATATATATATATATATATATATATATATATGTGTGTGTGTGTGTGTGTGTGTGTGTGTGTGTGAAATCATTTACTGTATAATTCATAATTTATATTTGAATTATAAGACGGTTTCTCTGCATAATAAAGGGATTAAGATTCACCGGCTGTAATTTTGATAAAGCATGAATGACTTACACGCAATACACCACTCATGTCAGGTAACGCACTTATTATCTGGACTTTAATTAGTTTCGCTGTAAAGTTGTGAAATAGGAGGTAATTTAAATTAAGATTTGTTGATTGTTAAATTGAATTAAGTGGCTCTCATTGGATACATTTATTCAAGAAAAGAAGGAAAATGGTTTCTGTGAACTTGACGAGATTTGAATTGGGTTGAATCTGTTGTTCACTAAAGTTTAGTCGCCATTTTTCACAATATGAGTTTGTTTTGATGTGTAAATTGGGTGAATATATTGTTTACTGTGTTTGTATTTAAGGATTTAGAAATTTAAAGGTTAACTTATGTAAATAAATCAATTCTATGGATTCATGTGTTTATATATATATATATATATATATATATATATATATATATATATAGAAGGCAACCTTTGGTAACCACTCCCCACCAGCAGCCCAGCGTCTTAACCACTAGGCCACTCAGGGTACCCATTTATCTACCAACCACTTTCTTTTTCTTTTTTTTTATTGTGTAGAAGGATGAACAGCTGGGTTTTGATGTGCGCCGGCTGCCGTCACCGGGTCTGGAACCCGGGACCGATGGATTAGTATTCAGCGACGCTAACCACTACACCATCGAGGCGCATTTAATATATATATATTATTACTAACTTTCATTGAACTTTCATTGAACATGAAGTGTTGAACTAATTTAACGTAACTTCACCTATAACTTAACCTAACCTACCGTATAACCTCACTTGACCTAACCAAACGTACCCTATAACATATCCCACAAGGTACTCGTATGCTTGGCTAAAATATTGGGGTCATTAGGTCAACTTTCGCATGAACGGCGAAATATAAGCTTTCCTTTTAACGGTTTAAAGGTTTGGAATGACGTAAAATAACGGATTCCAAAAGGAGGCTCAAAACTTATATAAAAAAAAAAACTTCGGGAAGAAATTATGTTAAAATGTTGTTAAATGTTATTAAATGTTCCTGAATGTTCTTAAATAAATGTTTTTCAACGTTCTAAAATGTTCTTAAATGTTTTTCTTTTTTCTTCTCCTATTGTTTATACAGAATTGTACATTTAATTATATATTTATGCATTAATGTTCAAAAATCAAATTATACTTTAAATGCTCATTACACTCTTATTTTTTAATAAGCAATTATTAACATTTCCCACTTGTGTGTGGTAGAATTACATACATATATACATATGGAGAGAGAGAGAGAGAGAGAGAGAGAGTTCATAAGAAGTTTCTATCATTAAAACCTGTATCAGTTCTTGGTAAAAAATGTAGACTCGGAGTATATATATATATATATATATATATATATATATATACCCAGTGTGGATCATCTGTTCGACCAGGGATTCCCAAGAAAGAGAAACATGTTTGCTGTTACATTTGAACATGAATTTCTCTTTTAATGACGTCAATCAACGTCATTGCTGGGGTTCCCGGAGATGCTGAATGAGTTTTAATAAAAGTAAATGGTTTCGCGCTACGTCAATTACTCATTATGAAATACAGGGAATTTTCTCGTTTCTATTATTGCTGCATACGTAGTTGCGATGTGTTCGTCATTTTGATTACGCAGCTGCCATGTGTGCGTCGATGGCATGGCGGGCAATTTTCCGGCGGATGCGGTTGCCGAAATTACGAAGGGAAGGTGCATTAAAACCACATTGGCCCGGGAAATGCTTAGTTCAGAAGAGGTTTAAGGAGTTGCGCATCCAATTTGCTCATTAACGCGGATGACGGAATGAAGCAATTACTGAGGCAGAGGAGGTAATCACAGCAACGGCAGAAAAGCATCTTATGTTTTTATCATTAATTAATGTACACCGTAATAACGCTATTACGGTTTTGTTATAATCATATGGAATTATCATGGGTTGGGCATAAATAGGTTTAAACACGGATTAATGTGTAATTATAATTTCACGTAATCTATTACTGAACTAGTTTAAAAGTCACGTTATTTTGGTTACGAAGATAATTGTAGAACGTAACAATAGAATAACTTTTTATGAAGGCCAGTAACGTTCATCACCGCATTTATACGTTCATCGTTATTATTATTATTAAAGGATAAATACTTTACTTAGTTAAAACATTTCCAAATACATGAGTAAATATTTCAAACCTATCCAGAGTAATGATGGGGTTGTTTGACCTCCTTCGCAGCATCTAAGGTCATATGAAGGAGGGGACCTACGGCTTTACGTGGGATCCGAACCACTAGTCGCTACATAGTCTGGACGCGGCGGACATTCTCCCATCTAATTACTATCCGACCCAACGTCATTTAACTTCGCTGATCAACGGGAAGCAGTGTTACAACAGTGGATACGACGTATCCCTGAAACCTATCCAGTTACACTGTGTTTGCCCAACTATGTTTATGCAACAGATTAAGTGGTTAGTGCAAATATATCATGGTTAGATTAACTATATGGATTAACTGGCAAATATATGACCATATATTTGATGGTTATAACTCAGAATTTTTCTTCGTAATTAGCTTTCTGATGCAAAAGCGTTCACAGATCTGATCTCTTATATATTTATTTATGACCGTTTGCAAAAGGTTTATTATAAATATTATATATATATATATATATATATATATATATATTATTATATATATATATATATATATATAAAATATTTGATGACACAAAGATATGTAAGGAAATATTGAACGAACGTGACATACAAAAATTACAAAACGACATTGAAGCAATATTCCAGTGGGCAGAAGACAACAATATGAAGTTCAACGAAGAAAAATTCCAACTTCTAAGATATGATAATAACAAGGAGCTACAGAAAAAAGGATACAAAACTATGCAAGCCAAACAGATAACACCAAGACCACAAGTCAGGGATCTTGGAGTAATAATGTCGTCGGATGCAGAATTCAGAGAACACTATAACATCAAAATTACAACGGCTAGAAAAATAATGGGAATCATCTGGAGGAGCTTCCGCAGCAGAAAAGCAAACATCATGCTCAAATTATGGAAGAGTCTAGTCCTACCAATATTTGAGTATTGCTCAGTACTCACAAGCTCATACAGAAAACGAGACATTGCGAACACACAAATGACTTTTACGTCTAAGATAGAGGAAACGGAAGGTGAAGACTACTGGTCTCGACTACAATCCCTGAAACTCTACTCTCTCGAAAGAAGGCGCGAGCGGTACATAATAATATACATATGGAAAATACTTTAGGGTTCTGTCCCTAACCTTAGAAATGAAATAGAAACAAACTGGAATGAGAGAAGAGGCAGATTTTGTACGGTCCCAGCTGCAGTGAGACAAGGGGCCATGAAAACGAGGATGGAAAATGCCCTCAGAATACGAAGCCCAAAGCCTTTCAATGTCGTACCAAAAGAGGTGAGGAATCTTCAGTACACCGACCTGAATAACTTCAAGAACCAGCTGGACAGATTCCTGCGCAAAGTCCCTGACCAGCCATGGGTAGCTGGCTACGAGGGCAGGAGGAGATCAGACAGCAATTCCCTCCTTCACCAAATCCCGAAAATGAGGCGGGATGCTTCAGAGGGGTCGATCGCAGGTCGATCCTGAACTGTCGTTCGAAGTCACACAAAGTAACCTAAAGTATATATTATTATTATTAGAGAATTCTCAGGTAACAATAAAACAAATTAGAAATTATTGTTTTCCTATATATGCAGGAATATTCGCAATAATATATATATATATATATATATATATATATATATATATATATATTATATATATATATATATATATATATATATATATATATATATAATTTATATATATATATATATATATATATATATATATATATATATATATATATATATATATATATATATAATATATATATATATATATATATTATATATATATATATATATATATATATATATATATATATTATATTGTCAACAATCAGAAAATTTAATTTATATTCTTGACAATTGCGTTGCGATTTTAAATTTTTTGATGATAAGTTGTGAGTTCTGTAATTGACAACATTAAAATGTCGAATTAAAGTGGCATTATAACAGTCCATAATATTAGAGACATGATTTTCATTCATGATGTAATCAATCAGGTCTCCAATGTAATGTAGGTCAAAATCGTGTATTATATAAATATATATATATATATATATATATATATATATATGTGTGGTGTGTGTGTGTGTGTAAACACAGGATGCGGCATAAGTCGGTTTACTGAGAATAATGGAATCACCTCATGAAGAATAATATTTATCATTTACTACAGAAATTATTCAAAGTGTCCTCCATCAATATATACGTTGCATCTCTAAACCACTGAACAACAAATAGGGCAGCCCAGTTCTTTGTTATTATTCAACGTCTCGAACTCTTGGCGTATCAAAGTCTCCGTGTGATCGAAGTCCCGAGATTTCTGGCCGTAAACTCTATCTTTGATTATACCCCACATTAAATAATCACATCACAGTGATTATTCAATGTGGGGTATAATCAAAGATAGAGTTTACGGCCAGAAATCTCGGGACTTCGATCACACGAAGACTTTGATACGCCAAGAGTTCGAGACGTTGAATAATAACAAAGAACTGGGCTGCCCTATTTGTTGTTCAGTGGTTTAGAGATGCAACGTATATACTGAACATGATGGAGGACACTTTGAATAAAAGTGAATGATAAATATTATTCTTCACGAGGTGATTCCATTATTCTCTGTAAACCGACTTATGCCGCCACACACTATATATATATATATATAACCTTTGGTTAGCTTCCGCCCGAATTGTTCATTCTGACGAAGGTCAAGCTTTTCACTCCACCTTAGACCTACAGTTTAATGTGGAATCCGAACCACGCCCCATCAGCAGCCCAGCGTCTTAACCAGTAAGCCACCTAGGGTACCCATTTATCTACCAACCACTTTCTTTATTGTGTGGAAGGATGAACAGCTGGGTTTTGCTGCGCGCCGGCTGCCGCCGGGTCTCGAACCCGTGGCCGATGGGTTCGTAGTCAGCGCGGCTAACCACTACACCACCGAGGCGCATATATATATATATATATTATTTAGGAGAAATCCAATGACAAGGAGGAATGTAAATGCCATGAAAAGTCTTCTTTAATGCGCAACGTTTCGAGCAATACGCTCATCATCAGGCTAGATAATAACAATATGAAATTAGAATCAATAAATAAATGTGAACAAGACAAAATAATTTCTAAAAAACCTATTCATTAAAAGCAAATTTTAAAAAGACTAAAAGAAGAGGGTTAAATTCAAAGTTATAAAAATTTACATATAAAATTACAAGAAATTTAAAAGCTATTTTTAAATTACATATAGTAAATTTGAAATTAGTACACTGGAATAATTAACACTAATACAATGGAATAATTAACACTACGAACCTTTCAATGCTGGTTCCGAGGCACGAGTAATTTAAAACAAAACAAAACAAAACAGGAAACAAGCTATGGGTTGGGCGGTTGGAGTTATAAGTTAGGGGAAGGGGGGATTATAAAAAATTGGGGGGGGATTATAAAAAATTTAGAGGGACAGCTGAGGAATCCACGTTTAGAGAAGGGGTCAATGTTTTAATATAAAGAGATTCCAAAATTCTAAGTGAGTTAGGACAAGAATTACAACCGAGAATTTTAAAATTATTTAAAGTGACATCAGTTTTACATTTTATACTGTGTTCCCGAATACTGGAGGCTTCTTTTTTATTTAAAATTTTACCAGGTCGGCAACTTATTCCCATATGCGAATAAACTGTCAATGTTTTAATATAAAGAGATTCCAAAATTCTAAGTGAGTTAGGACAAGAATTACAACCGAGAATTTTAAAATTATTTAAAGTGACATCAGTTTTACATTTTATACTGTGTTCCCGAATACTGGAGGCTTCTTTTTTATTTAAAATTTTACCTGTTCGGCAACTTATTCCCATATGCGAATAAAATCTAGTCCTGAGGGAGCGCACGGTGCTGCCAATGTAAGTACCAAGGAGACACCTTGGGCAGGTAAATAAATATACAACACCGCTACGCAACGAATCAGGAGTTCGATCCTTCGCTGAGAAAAAGCTACCTAAAGACATTTTGTTAATAAATATAATGCGAAAATCAGTATGATAAAAAAATTTTCTTAACAACTTTGTAAATTTAAGTTTAAATTCTTTATTCATGGGACCCATTTCAGGTACCAGGAAATATTTTATATCTTTAGGCACTGAAATACAGGAAAGTTGAGGGCTATAAACATTATTTAAGAAAGATCTTATTAGTTTATCTACATATTGAACAGGAAAATTATTATTGGTAAAATATGATCTTAAATTATTAAATTCATCGTTTAGTAAGGTAAAACTAGAGGTCAAATTATATCCTCTGAACAAGAGAGTTTTAATACACGACATCTTATAGTTAAAATCAGTAAAACTAAAGAAATTCATGCCCAAACCAGTAAAAGTGGGTTTCCTGTAAACTGATGTAGTAATAGAATCACCTTTTTTCGAAATTAAAAGACCTAAAAAGGGAAGGGAGCCATTTTTCTCAGTTTCCATTGTATAAGTTATATTGGGGTGCAGAGAATTTAAGAAGTTAAAAAATTGTTGCGCTTGTACAGCATTATCAAAAACAGCTATCGAGTCATCAACGAAGCGTCGATAGAAAATTGGTTTACAATGGGTGGGAGATTGTCTAAAAATTACACTTTCTAAATGAGTCAAAAAAAATCAGCTGATAGAGGTCCGACGGGTGATCCCATCCCAACACCATCAATTTGTTGGTAAACCTATTATTAAAGTAAAATAACATTGCTTAAAAACCAATTCTAAAAGTTCCTTAAAATAAGACCATGAAAAACCATGAAAACTATCATCAGAGCTAAAAACCCTATCTAAAATAATGGCAATAGTTTCTGATACAGGTACATTCGTGAAAAGCGACTTTACATCAAAACTGACAAAAAACTTTTTTGAATCGAAATTCTTACTAAGAAGATTTTTTGAAATTCATAAGAGTTATTTATAGTATAAGCATTTTTCGCAAAAGGTGACAGGAGACCAACAACAAATTTTGACAATTGAAAGGTAGGTAAGTTATACGAAGCTAAAATAGGACGGAGAGGTGTTCCAACTTTATGGATTTTAGGTAAACAGTATAATTGAGCAAGATCAGAACCAGATACGAACAACTGAGAGTAAGTATCATTTTTTATTATCTTTAAAGACTTTAATCGTGACAAAAATCTATTAACTTGGTCTTCCAACCTTAAAATGACTTTATTGACGGGTTCAAGAATTGTTTTGAATTTGCTAACATCACTTAGGATTTCATTAGTTTTATTATGTAATCAGATTTATTCAAAATAAACAACTCCGTTGCCCTTGTCGGTCTAGTCACAACAATCTCCTGGTTCTTTGCCAAATTCTTAATAACCTGCAAGTCACTCTTCTTAAATATGAAAGATTTAAATTTAAGGTTTCTAAGTTTGTGAAAAAATTCATGAGTTAAATTAGCAAACTGACATTTAAAATTATTGAAATCACCGACATGGGGAACATTTTTCAAGCCATTAAAAATTTTTTCAAAGTAAAGAAAAACGAAGGCTTATATATTTGAAATAACGGAAGCTTAAATTGCAAGCCAAGTGAGAGTAAAAACCTTTCCCGAGGGGATAGGGTGTAACTAGAAAAATTCGAAATTACTTTATCAGAATTGAAAAATTAGGTGAATTCAGGCCCAGGGCCTTTAACTTACGTTCATGAGTTTCAGAAATGGTAGAATGTAGAATGAAAACTTTTCAAGTTCACGTTGTACAAGAGAAATTATTAATAAATAATCCAACAACGAAAGGATATTTTTAAGGGTAATTATATGATGCTCAAGCGACTTATTATGCGAGTCTGAAATTTTGATTTTATAATTAATTTCATTATTTAATAAATATTCCAGGGAAGATTGATAAAATTCAGAGTCATATAGATTGTCACGATAAAGTTTGAAGTAAACGAATTTCGGGAAAACCCTGCAGGTACGACACATTTCAAGAAAAAAACAATCGAGTTTTGACTTGAGAAGCTTTCGTGAAGTCTTCCAAACATGGCGATAAGCCCTAAGGCCATCTTGTCCATACCTTGAGTATATATAGTCATGCGGTTTGCTTCTACAAAGCTTCAATTTAATATTTAGGAGAAATCCAATGACAAGGAGGAATGTAAATGCCATGAAAAGTCTTCCTTAATGCGCAACGTTTCGGGAACACAGTATAAAATGTTAAAACTGATGTCACTTTACATAATTTTAAAATTCTCGGTTGTAATTCTTGTCCAACTCAAGACCCCTTCTCTAAACGTGGATTCCTCAGCTGTCCCTCTAAATTTTTTATAATCCCCCCTCCCCAATTTTTTATAATCCCCTCTTCCCCTAACTTATAACTCCAACCGCCAACCCATAGCTCTGTTTCCTGTTTTGTTTTGTTTTGTTTTAAATTACTCGTGCCTCGGAACCAGCATTGAAAGGTTCGTAGTGTTAATTATTCCATTGTTATTAGTGTTAATTATTCCAGTGTACTAATTTCAAATTTACTATATGTAATTTAAAAATAGCTTTTAAATTTCTTGTAATTTTATATGTAAATTTTTATAACTTTGAATTTAACCCTCTTCTTTTAGTCTTTTTAAAATTTGCTTTTAATGAATAGGTTTTTTAGAAATTATTTTGTCTTGTTCACATTTATTTTATTGATTCTAATTTCATATTGTTATTATCTAGCCTGATGATGAGCGTATTGCTCGAAACGTTGCGCATTAAAGAAGACTTTTCATGGCATTTACATTCCTCCTTGTCATTGGATTTCTCCTAAATATTAAATTGAAGCTTTGTAGAAGCAAACCGCATGACTATATATACTGTATATATATATATATATATATATATATATAATACATATATATATATATATAATATATATATATATATATATATATATATATACACTGTGTATATATATATAAAATGAAGAGAAAATCAAATTAAATCTTTATTTATATAATAATATATAAATATTAAGTACTGTATTACAATATCTGCTATGTTACAATAATACAATGTGCAGTTTCCAATTAGGCTATTTATTTTATTTGATTTGGCCCTAATATAAAGTTTGGGCTTTACTTGGCTGTCAGAGTAATTACAAATGAAATATATAACCTATGATTATTATTAAATTATTAAATAATATATGTATGAATAAGAATTATTAGTTAATTTTGAATGCATAAACGAATTAATAATTGAAAATACACTATTATATACACACATTAAATATTAAGTCATTATTATTATTATTATTATTATTATTTATTTTGGCTACGATGCTAATAGAGCACAAAACATTGATGGTTAGATTCGAGAAATAAGACAAGTAATAGAGTATACGAGTTAAATATAGTAAAATGAACTTGTAAAATAGTGAAGTACATTTACAGTAATCGTAATTTTTTATTGGTATTCTATTTATTAAAGAGATTCCAATTTTTTTTAAAATTTATGTTAGAAATATTTTCATTGTTTTACACAAAGCACCGCTCTGCCCATGCACCCATTGAAGGTACGAGCAGCTCGTAGTATCATTGCTAAAAATGCTAAGTATATAGGAGGTTAATGTCCTGACGAGGCTTCCATACGTGGCAGCTACAATCATGCTTTTATAATCAATATGTGGTCAAGTTCATAATCATTTGCGTGCCTCTGTCGCTAGTTTGAATTGCAGAAACTAGTGGCTCTATAGGTGCGGGTGTATGATTCAGCAGGAGCAAGCTGCACTACAAGTTGTTGTTTCCCCTCTCTCTCCTCTCTCTCTCTCCTTCTCTCTCTCTCTCTCTATATATATATATATATACATTATAACTGCAAACACGCAGTATAATTAACGTAAAGAACGACGCTTTGTATAGGAGAATGTTCCGCGCAAGATGAGAGCGAAAGAACGAAACAAATGAAAAAATGAGGTAACCACCCGGGAATCGAACCCGGGATCTTCCGATTGCCGGTCAGATATGATAACCATTACACCACGGGCCTCACTCAATCAAATGTCGTAATTCCTCTACATACGCGCAGAAACCAATGCCCCAAAGGGCACCTTCCGCATGCCGTAACATTATATACATTATAACTGCAAACACGCAGTATAATTAACGTAAAGAACGACGCTTTGTATAGGAGAATATCCCGCGCAAGATGAGAGCGAAAGAACGAAACAAATGAAAAAATGAGGTAACCACCCGGGAATCGAACCCGAGATCTTCCGATTGCCGGTCAGATATGATAACCATTACACCATGGGCCTCACTCAATCAAATGTCGTAATTCCTCTACATACACGCGGAAACCAATGCCCCAAAGGGGCACCTCCCGCATGCCGTAACATTATATACATTATAACTGCAAACACGCAGTATAATTAACGTAAAGAACGACGCTTTGTATAGGAGAATATTCCGCGCAAGATGAGAGCGAAAGAACGAAACAAATTAAAAAATGAGGTAACCACCCTGGAATCGAACCCGGGATCTTCCGATTGCCGGTCAGATGTGATAACCATTACACCACGGGCCTCACTCAATCAAATGTCGTAATTCCTCTACATACGCGCAGAAACCGGCAATCGGAAGATCCCGGGTTCGATTCCCGGGTGGTTACCTCATTTTTTCATTCGTTTCGTTCTTTCGCTCTCATCTTGCGCGGAATATTCTCCTATTCAAAGCGTCGTTCTTTACGTTATATATATATTATATATATATATAAATTTATTAATAGATATAGTTGAAAGTCATAAAGAAAGCAACAACAAGGAATAACTGCACAAAACTTACTTCGCTGAAACTACCAAATTATTTGAACCAATTCAAATAGTTAATTCAAACATTCAGTTTTGTTAAACTATTAACATGTTTGAATTAACCACACGGACTGGTTCTCAAATATTTGTCAAAAGTTGCCAATTATTCGTCAAATATTTAATCATTTAGTTTGATTATTTTTAACCAAATCTTATTTTTCTGCGTAACATATTTGCCAAAAATCTGGATTACTTTATTTGAGCTTTGAGTACAAATGTAGAATAGAATAGATTAGTCTCCATTAAATTTATTTTGGATTAAACTCTGCGGGAAATGTTACCCATTAAACAAACAACAAACAAACGCAATAAAAGAAACTAAAATGTTAATAAAACAAGAGAACAACGACTACATACTTGATTTTCATTAGTATTTTTTTACTTCAGTTTCACGCGTCGCTGTATCTTAACGGAAATAGGATTTTTGACCAAGACCTTGATTTTGAAAGTATAAAAATGACATACATCAATTATTTCATTTCATTTATCAGATTCCTTTTGAATTTCAACATTGCAAAAAAGGTATAATAGTAAAATGCTTTTTGCAACAGAATATATTATATATATATATATATATATATATACCTTACCTTACCTTACAACCTTACAAAGGTTCCGCGTGATGATTTCTCATTTCGCGAAGGTCAAGCTTGTCGCCCCTTCTCTCGAGTTGGCCTGGTGAAGTAGTGAGTTGGATTCTTGCGCTCTCCACCTCACATAGCCAGGTACGCCCGGCTCATCGGGGATTGTTCTGAGCCAGGCGTCTTCTAGTCTTCTTTTGAAGATTTCCACTGCAACTCCTTCGTGTTTCTTAGGTCTTTGGGCAACTGATTAAACAGTTTTGGTCCTCTCACTACAAAACTATTTTCTTTCAGGGTTAAGGATGTTCCCTGTCTTGCCTTCATTTAATTGGGAATACGACACAGTCTACCGCTTCTACTTTCCATCGTTGTTTGGGGAGTTATGGGATTCAGAGTAAGATTAGGGACTAGTTTCTCCATTATTTTCCAAGTGTAAATAATGGTGTATCTCTCTCTTCTCCTTTCCAGTGAATCTAGTTCTCGTAACCTTTCCCAGTAATTTAGTTCTTTGCACCCATTGATCTTGGCTGTGAAGCTTCTTTGGATCCCCTCCAGCTGTCTAATGTCTTCTTTTTTTATATGGGGAAGTTAGGATCGAGCAGTATTCTAATTTGGGTATGATCAGGGTTTTCAGTAGAGGAATCATTACATTCCTATCCCTTCGTTTAAAGGTTCTCAATATCTGACCCGTTATTCTCTTTGCTCTGTTTACTGCTATCTTATTTTGTGTTTCAAATTTCGCATCATCTGTCATTACAACCCCTAAATCTTTTGCTCTGGAATTTCTCTGAATTTCCTGTCCATTTGGGGTATAATATTCCATGCACTTTAGGTCTCTATTCCGTACCGTAATAGCTGAAATTTCTCGGTGTTAAACTTCATATTGTTGTCTTCAGTCCACTTGTAGATTTTGTTATGTCGGTTTGTAGAGATCCTATGTCTTCTGGGTTTCTTATTTTTCTACTGATCTTTGTGTCATCCGCAAAGGATGTTACTGTGCTGTCTCTGGTAACGTCCTCATCTATGTCAGTAGCATGATTATGAAGAGTAGTGGAGCTAATACTGTTCCTTGTGGTACTGAGCTGAGGACCTCTGATTCTGATGAAGATACTCCTTGTACTGTAACGACTTGTCTCCGCTCACTACGGAAATTATATATCCATTTCCCTACTTTTCCCTTTATTCCCATATATTTCAGTTTATGTATTACGATTCCGTGGTCACACTTGTCGAACGCTTTAGCAAAGTCTGTGTATAGTACATCATAGTTTTTCATTACTTTCAAGTGAATCAATAATGTTGTTGTGTGTTCCATTAGTTGTGATAGGCATGATCTGCCTGATATATATATCATTGAAGGTGCTGGTTTTTATGTTCTTTTCATAAATAATAATAATAATAATAATGAGTTAAAGGTAATTTGATCGTGCCACCTAAATAATAATTTATGACTATCTATTGTTATAGTGGTATTAGGATATTATCTTTTTAAACTTAACATCAATAATATATATTTGTATTTAACTTAACACACACACACAACACACACACACACACACACACACACACAACATATGATGCAAACCCGCAAGGGAAAAAAATTGTGAAATTCATCCCATATATATATAGATATATATATATATATATATATATATATATCAAAGCTTCTGACATATTGCGCTAATAGATTGTCTTTGATAGAGATTCAATACATATTCGATACGAATTCGTGATCAACTGGCCATTAGTGAACATTTAATTAAAAGAGTAATTATAATTAATACACAGATGAAGAAAATGTAAAAAGTGCCTAAAACAAGTTGTGAAGGTCGAGAAACAACTTGTTTTCTTCGTTTCACGCGAATGTAACTGATTTATACAAGAACGATTTTATCTTTCTTTAAAAGTGAAGGATTCACGATACAGGTTTAGGAAGATGGCAACATTATAAAAATGCTCCATCGAGGTTGGCGTGGTAACACAACCATTAAATTAGTAGCATCTTCACTTGTGTGTGTGTGTGTGTGTGTGTGGTGTGTGTGTGTGTGTGTGTGTGTGTTGTTCATAAAATCCAGCATCATAGAAATAAAAAAGTTGTAATCAAAAAACCTTGCCTATGATGGATATCATATATACACCTTTGTTTGTAAACCTTTGTTAGGGTTCCGTGCGTCGGTCTTCTTCACACGAAGGTCAAGCTGGTGGCCCCGTTCTAGCCCTGGCTTAGTGGAGGGGCGAGTTGCTCTCTTGCGCCTCTCACTGCCTACATAGCCAGGTACACCCGGCTCATCTGGTACCGTCCTGAGCAGACATCTAGTCTTCTCTTGAAGACTTCAACTTGGACCATGTAATGTTTCTGAGGTCCTTTGGAAGCTGGTTGAAAATTCTGACCCCCTGACAACCACGCTATTTTCCTTCAGAGTTGAGGAGATCCCTTGTCGGGCCATTAATTTGGGAACACTACACAATCTGCCTTTCCTATTTTCCAGCGTTGTTTGGTTGGTAATTGGGTTTAGTTTGAGGTTTGGTACCAGTTTCTCGATCATTTTCCATATGTAGATTATGGTATACCTCTCTCTTCTTCTTTCCAGGGAGTACAGATTTAGTTTACGTAGTCTTTCCCAGTAGTTGAGTTCGTTGCAGCCATCAATCTTGGCTGTGAAATGTCTCTGCGTTTCTTCTAGCTTATATATGATTTTCATTTTTATATGGGGACGTCAAAACTGAGCAGTATTCAAGTTTTGGTATGATCAGTGTTCTCAGAAGGGGAATCATTACTCTCTTGTCCCTCCTTTTGAACGTTCTTAGTACCTGTCCGGCGACTCTTTTTGCTTTGTTTATTGCTATCTGATTTTGTGTCTCGAATTTGGCATCATCGGTCATTATTACCCCCAAGTCGACCACTTTCGTGCTTCTCTGAATTTCTTGTCTATCTGGAACATGATATGCAGTCTGTTTAAGTTCCTCATTTCTACCATATTTCAAGGGCTGAAATTTCTCGGTGTTAAATGTCATATTGTTGTCTTCTGACCATTTGTATATTTTGTTTGGGGCCATCTGCAAGGCCTCCACTTCATTTGCCTCGCTGATTTTCTGTTCTTTGTATCGTCCACAAATGATGTTTCTATACTGTTGCTGTTTACTTCACTGTCTATGTCTGTTAGCATGATAATGGACAGGAGTGGGGCTAGCACTGTACCTTGTGGTACTGAGTTGCGTACTTCTGATTCTGATGGATACACCTTGAATTTTGACCACCTGTAGTCGTTTTCTGAGGAAGTTGTAGATCCATTTTCCCACTTTGCCTGTTATTCCCATGTTTCATTTTATGTGCTATTATACCATGATCGCATTTGTCGAAAGCTTTAGCAAAATCCGTGTATATGACATCATAGTTTTCATTGCCTTCAAGTGCATCGAGGATATTGTTATAATGCTCTATAAGTTGTGATAGGCATGATCTTCCTGATCGGAATCCGTGTTGATTTTCGTTGAATCTTTCCAATGTCTCCAAGAAGTCATAGATTTTCTGTGACTATTCTTTCAAATATTTTGGTGAGGTGGGACGTCAAGGACACTGGTCTATAGTTCTTTGCTTGAGATCTATCCCCGCCTTTATATATAAGGACGATGTTTGCTCTTTTCAAGATGCTCGGTATTTCCCCAGTGTCTAGGGATCTTTTCCATATCCAGTATAAGGGTGTAGCAATTTCATTTTTACAGTTTTTAATTAATAGTGCGTTCCATTTGTCCGGACCTGCAGCTGAATGTGATTTAATTTGTCCTACAGCTTTCGCTACATCATCTGGGTTAAAATCAAAGTCTGTTATACATTCTCTTTGCAATTTCTCTTTAAAGAATGCATTTATGTCAGGTATCGCTTTGTCACTTTTTGGGGTACTGAAGACTGATTTATACTGGGCTCTCAATGTTTCAGATATTTCTTTTAGAGCAGCTGTTAGTTCATTATTTCCTTTCCTTAAGGGCGCGATAGTATCGCGCGTTTTTGTTTTCCTTTTCGCATAGCTGTCGAAATATTTTGGATTTTCCTTTATTGCTTCTACAGCCTTTTCCTTTATCAGAATTTGGCCCTTAATCAGAGTTTGTATTTCCCAGTCGATTCTCTCCAGTTTTTCTTGTATTACTACTCCTGGCATTGTTGTCTCCGCAATTAGCTAACTTCGTCATACTCTCTTTCTTTTGCGAAATATTCTTCTCTTTTGCCTCTCTAGCCAGTTCCTCTTTCCTTTTGGCTGTATTTTCGGGGCATATTTTTCCAAAATTCTCAGCGTCTTTTCTTCCAAGGTTGTTAGCATGTCTTCAGTTGTTTTATTCTCGAAAACTGTTTTCCACTCTATTTGCGCCATGTGTGATCTGATTTCTTCCCAATTTATGGTCTTGGAGTTTAAGGTAAAAGCCCCAAATTTGCTTCTTCCTTCCTTATGTGTATTGTCTTTTAAAGTTATCGCCATATTTGTTGATAACTCGATTATATTGTGGTCTGAGATAATAGTTGGGGTTATTTTTATATCGGCAATCAAGTTCGTGTTATTTGTGAATACCAGATCTAGGCAGTTATTTTTCCTGGTATTTTCTGTTATCTCCTGTGTCAGCATAAACTCGTTTGTGAGAGCCATCAGCATTTCTGCTTGCTCCTGGTCCTCTCTTGTGCACCCCTTATCTTGCTGTACCAATATATTTCTACCCACCTTTTTGTATTTTATAAATGGGAAATTAAAACCGCCGCAGAGTATTATATTAGGGGATGGAGAGTTTACGGACTTTATTAGGGTTCTGATATCATCAATGGCATCCGAAAATTTTTCATTTGGAGAGTTTGGAGGTCTATAGATGACTATCAGTACCACATTTAGTTTCTCTATTTTAGTTTCTCTATATATATTATATATATATATATATATATATATATATATATGGGATGAATTTCACAATTAAACACGTGAAATGAATGAATGATGCAAACTCCACATTCCTTGACGAGGTGTACTTCTGAATACACGAAAGACCTTGGAATCATTTTTCTTTTTCTTGTGGGTTTGCATCATATATATATATATATATTATATATATATATATATATATCTTCGTTTTATCCTTGAGTTTTGTGTGGTACGTTAAATACAGTAGAATAAAACCTTTTAAAATAGATGTCAAGATGTCAAGATATATTTGGATTAAATATATTGAGGGGCAAGGAAAAACAAATAAAAATGCATATAAATTTAGAATTTTAAAGAAGCTTCCTTAAAATACCCAATAGGATACAATTTAAAAATTCAGTTAGCAATTATTGCTCATCTGTCCGTATTTAAACTGTGTACACGCGTAATTTATTCAGATTAAGTGGTTATCATATACTCGTGTGTGTGTATATGTATATATATATATATATATATATACACAGGAGTATATGATAACCACTTAATCTGAATAAATTACGCGTGTATATATATATATATATATATATATATATATACTGTATATATATATATATATATATATATATATATATATATATATATATATATATATATGGTGGCGCAAAAGTCGCGCATCATAGGAATTTTCAGTGTTGATTACATTATAATACATTATTTTTCTTTTAGGTAGGGGATGACTCCGAAATTAATAATAGACGAGAGGGTGAGCTTGGTTTTAATGCATGAAATACCAGGTACTACAAGTCGATGAATCGGTACAGAATTTAAATTCTGTACCGATTCATCGATTTGTTGTACTTGGTATTCCATACATTACGTAAAACCAAGCTCCTATGATGCGCGATTTTTGTGCCACCCTATATATATATATATATATATATATATATATATATATGTATGTTAGCTTGTTTGGGCGATTACTTCCCATTCACTTTCATTTCCATCCCCGGTCCACAAATGAGAATGCTCGAAATGAGAATCCTAAATTTGAAAAAAAGTTTCCTGATTTGGGAAAGGGTGAAAAAAACTGACGCAGATGCTTGTCAGGGAAGTATTTTCTATGAAAAATTTAACTTAAAGAGGGAAATCCCTTCCCGAGAATGGGAATGGATCGATTTGAGAATTGCCTCATTTGAAGATTTTACTCGCGGATTTCTCATTCGTGAACGAAGAATGAAATGGGACTAATGTTGATTAGGAAGAGACCCGTTATGGCATATGCCGAGTACCGGACCTATACCCATTTGGTCGAAGGAATATTCTATTGATCCTCCTCAAACGTAATTAATTTAACCTAACCTAACCTAAGCTATCCTAACATAATCCAACGAACAATAACTTGTTAATTAAATATGACATCGAGTGAATGATGTCAGACCTCACGTACAAGACATAATTCTCATACTTTGTAAAGCTCTTAATAAATTTTCTCTTTAGAGTATTGTCTATAATTGTTTCGCCCATTTAAGATATATTTGCAGATTCCGGACATTCAGCCGTAAACATTCCTCAACATTCACACTTTGTACAGATGATTAACGAACGCGAAGAGAGAACATGAATTGGGATGGATGGCAAACATTGTACTTGAGTGTTAACAGCAAATTTCAATAGAATTTCCGATTATATACAAGAAAATTATATAAGAGCAGGGGCTACACGATAAAATATATATATATATATATATATATATGGGTAGATAGAGAGAGAGAGAGAGAGAGAGAGAGAGAGAGAGAGAGAGAGAGAGAGAGAGAGAGAAGAGGTTGGAAAAGATAATCGAAATACTCGCATGTTCGGTGCTGTAATTTTTTAGATCATTAATAATATCAAAAAATAAGCATCGAAAATGCGCGTGTTTCCATTATTTTGTCCAATTTTTAAAGAAAAAAGGTTACATATAAGTCGAAATCAATGCTTTTGGCTTATCCTTACCTAACCTACCTTGGCATAAGAATTCTCTTATCATAGTCTGAAACGCCTTTCACCGCATAGAAACAGCTTTTCAAAGTAAATAAATCCTTTATTGTCTTTAATACGAAATAAATAAAAAAAATTATTTTATTATAACCAAAGTTATATATATATTCCAAACGTAAATTAGTAAAATTTTACTCGTTTATTTAGTATTTTTTATTGCATTTTAGTGAAATTTACTTATCTACTTAATAGAAAGTATTAATCAAACTAGTAACAATATTGACTACAATTAAAGATGGCAAATGTATGACTGTCATTCCGCATATGGTTTCCCAAAAACACTTAGCATAACTTACCATTTAGTCTCCACATAAATTTAATGAATAATTTAATCTGAAACGCTAAAGTACACAGGGTGGTCCAAACGTTCTTATCTAATTTGCTGAAATAATAGTATTTTAGGATAAAGATGCAGTAACATAATTAGATGTACGGGGCTCCAATAAACCTTAGCCCATGGCCTAAACCATTAGAGGTACAGTAAAACTAAATATACCTTACAAAAGAGAATTTAATCCTGTATTTAATGAGAAACAATTAAAACTTGGTGTTCCCGCCATTGGCTTCCAAGACAGCCTGAATTCGCTTTGGGTAGCTTGCCAAAAGTGACGTGAATAGATCTTGATCGTTACGCAAATTTGCTAAAACAGTTTCAATGTGTTGCGTCATTGTATCCTTCTAAAATCGATTTGCTGCAGGTTCTTGAAACAAGAGACATTCAACCTTGTCCTTTATAACTGATCCAATGTGTTCACAGACGTTCAGGTCAGGAGAATTTCCTGGCCATTCTTCATTTCCAAAGAAATCGATCTCATGGTTCCGCAACAACTGTTGAGCCTCAGACTTTATAAAATCCCACGCAAAGAAGTCTAATAGTGCTAAATTTGGAGATTGTGCCTCCCAGGGCTTGTTTCCACCACGTCCAATCCAGCGATTTGGTAAGAGTTCACCTTCATCAAGGTACGCCGGAGCGATGTTTGCATAGTGACATGGAACTCAATGTTGTTGAAAGACAACAGTGTCGAGAATGTCCTCTGAATGAAGCTGGGGTTCAAGAAAATGCTGAGGCATGTCAAGATAAATTGGCCCTGTTACCGTAGCTTCTGCAAAGAAAAAGGTCCTAAAATCTTCGATGTTGTCATACCCAACCAGACATTAACTTTAGGAGAATCTCTCTCCCATTCGTAGAACTCGGTTGGTTTTTCACTAGCCCAGATACGGCATTTATGTCGATTAACCTTTCCGCATGTGTGGAATGTCGCCTCATCGCTGAAGAGAATGTGGTTTAATAAATTTTCGGTATGAATTTTTTCAATCAATTCTGTGCACATGGAGGCTCGTCTTGAATAATCCTCTTCGTGTAACTCGTGCAGCACTTGAATATGGTAACTTTTCTTTTTTAATATTGATTTTAAAATCCTTAGAACAGTCGTTTGGTATGCTCAGTCTACGTGATGCTGTGCGAGGTGACATTCTAGGATTTGTTTCAAAGTCATCTCTTACGAATTCGACATTTTCTTGAGAGGTACTTGGATGTCCAGATCCTGCCTCATCATGAACAGATCCTGTTCTTTTAAATTTATTCACCAGCTCGCGAATTGCTTTGTCTGTAGGTCCTGGTTTGTGAAATCTTCTTCCAAATTTTTCTCGAATTTCTTTGCACTTCTTCCCTTGGATACGTAGTGTTACTACCAATCACACGTTCTCGTACATCCATCATCATCTATGGCCTGTAGGAAATAAAATAGAAATACATATAATTATTTCAGCAAAATAGATAGGGACTTTTGGACCACCGTGTATAATCAGTGAGGAGGGCCAGATACTAGTACAGCGATGAGGCCAGTCGAAAGGGACCTATTGCGCTAACTCCTGGATAGTTATTACCAGTACCATCGGGGTTCGAAACTGCGATCTCAGTGTTTTCACTTCGTTTATAAGGAAACTATGTTATCCACTGAGGTACGGGCGTTGGCTTTTGTTAAAGTAACTTGTAAAATACTGTATGTAATTTACAAAACCGCAATAGTAGAATTTACTCTAATATGGTTGGAACCATTCAACCTACATGGATCAGTAAAATTTTACTACGTTTATCTAAAACTTACTACTTTTGTTTTTTATTTTCTTTTCACTGACTTCTCTTCCTAAACTGTAATTGAACTGTAGTGTTTGGATTTTCGAATTGACATTCTATCGACAAGTTATTATTACGTTAGAATAAGTTAGGTTGGTTAGGTTAAATTATGTTAATTTAGTTTTTAGAGTGGCGATGTTTTGGTCTTGTTAACAAAATGGGTGTGGGTCCAAATTTTCAGATCAAGACTGATAGAAATGGCTTACACGTGTGATTTTTTCAAATATTTGCGAGAAAATACTGACACACACACACACACACACACACACACACACACACACACACACACTAGTACTTTTATAATCTAATTAAACGGTTCTAACGTATATCAATAGAATTAGTTCTCTTATTTGATAACTTTAATAATCATATGTTAAATGTTTATTAAGTTAAACTAATCAGTAAGACTATACACAGCGTGGTTATAATAAAATAAATTCTAAATATAAGAGAAAAATTATAAATTCTTATTTAAAGTAGTGAACACCCTCATCTATTGCACTAAAAATGTTTCTAATTGCTAAAACAATCCATTTTCAGGTTTGATAATGCCTAGAAGAGCTAATTCTGGAGATTTGTCAGATTGTTTTAGAGGGAAAATTGTTGGGCAATCTGATGCTGGATGGAATCAATACCATATATCAAAGAATCTTGATGTTCCACTGTCAAGAGTCAACCGAGTTATAGTGTAGTTTAATTCTAGTGGTAAAACCACAACTGAACAGCGAACAGGGCAACCAAAACCAACCCAGAGGACCCTCAAGGCTTTCAAAAACGATAGCAAAGGAAATCCTCGTTAATCAACATCTGAGGTGGCACAAAACACACCAAGTGTCGAAAAACCTGTTTAGCGTTACCTCCATAGCAAGGAATACAACTGTCGAGCAAACATCCTCACGATTTCTGGAACAGTGTTTTCTTTTCCGAGGAGTCCAGGTTCTGTCAGTTTTCTGATAGTGGCTGTGTATGGGTGTGGAAACGTCCAGAAGAAGGGTTTTCATTACATCACCTTCAAGCGACAACGAAACGTAGAGGGATTTCAGTTATGATGTGGGATACTATTAGCGCTGGTAGACGCCCTGCTCTCATAGCTTGTAAAAGGATGGTCAATTCACAGAAATACATTAATATTTTAAAGAGAGGATTCCTACCAATTTATTCAAATGGACAACTATTAAAGAGACCAGCACTTTTATGGAAGTACTCACACGGCCCATACTACACAAAAGTCGAAAATGGCATCTCTCGCCTCCCACGGCCTGGACAATCGCTTGATATAAATCCGATAGAACACGTTTGGGGGTGTACTTGGAAGAGCGTTGAAGAAACTGTCGTAGAAACCCGCTACAAAAGCAGATTTACTTAGAAACACCCAGAATGAGTGGGAAAAAAATGAATCGGGTTGACATTGATAACCTAATCAAAAGTATGCCGAAGCGAGTTCTTGCACTGAAAAACGGATGGTGGCAAGTCTACAAAATACTAATAAATGTTTTGAACAAGGTTTCCTCTTTCCCTTACCTAATGTCACAAAATTTAGGTGTCTATTCTATTATGACCATGCTGTGCATAGTTATATTACTTTTTAAAATGTGAATTTAACACATCTGCTGCGTAATTATGCTAAATATGGAGGAAAACAAAATAATTGCTTTGGAATTTCACAGCTTTATAATATGAGACACAACGGGAAATCTTAGTTTACGAAGTTACTACAAGCCATTCTTTGGTTAGGGCACTCGACCGTATAAAGTTTACTTTACTAACAATTAAACTACGTGAAAGATACATCTTGCAAAGCTCAAATGAAGGCTAAGGTTTTTTTTTTTTGATCACCTGAAGATCAGGGCCCCCCATGTATTCTTGTTTTTTGCTTTACAGTACCAAATATAATAATAAATTAAATTGAATGCCCGGTTAGGTCAACTGTACGTCCTTGACGATTGGTTAGGTTAAGTCGTGATATTTTCGTTAGTTTTAGCGAAGATATCATTTGGTAATTGAGGCTGGGGGCGCCCTGATCTTCAGGTGATCCTTTTTTTTAAATTTGTCTACAGTTGGTATTTGAAGTTATGAAGATCAGCTGTCTCGGTAAATTAATTACCGATCCCTATTAAGTAGACTTAAATAATAAGAATACCTTCGTTCTAAATACATTTGTACCATCTTCTCAACTGACCTTCAAATGCCATTTCCTTGAATGAAAAAGCAATGACATCAAATAATCGAAGGACTAAATTATAGGAACTTGATTTAAGTTAACTTAACCTGTTAGGTTAAATAAGATTTGACGGTGTTCACTTCCTTTCGTAACAGCAAAGGTAACGTGACGGAGGGAACTTACAGTTTTACATGGAATCTCAACCATCTACGGGTCGCTCCATCAGCTGAACGCAGAGGACGGTCACCCATCCAACTGCTAAACAGACCCAACGTCGCTTAAGTCCGCTAATCTAACCGGAAGTTTATTGTACCAATACATTAGTTAAATAAGTGTAGGCCTATATGGCTTTATTGTTGCATGTATGGCATACGAAAGAATAGTATGCCTAAATTGCATATACACACACACACACACACACACACACACAGGGTGAATCAAAAGTCCGGAAACATAGGAAGGATAGGAAACTTTTAATGCAAAAAGACATGTGTTACAAGTAATGTTATAAGGTGTGCTCTATATGTTCTCCTTTCACTGCCAGACATTTTGGACTTTGTTTCCCCACTCGAACTGGACTCTTTCCAGGACATCGGGCTGGATTGCAGCACAGGATAACATTAGTCCTATGTTTCCGACTTCTGACTCACCTTATAATATATTATATATATATATATATATATATATATATATCTATATATATATAATATATAGATATATATATATTATATATATATATTATATATATATTATATATATATTAAGGAAAACTGAAGCTAGTGGACGTGAGGAATGACAGGGTATAAATGCCTACATATAGTGTTTGTAAAAAGAATTCTCCGTGTGTAAACGAACTTCAACCTCATTAAGAACGGGAAGCATGGAGGAATTTTTTCCTCCCATTTGAAGATATAAAACTCCCGATGCACGAACGTCGCCCTTGTCAAGTTACATCACGGCAAAATATGTCCCTTCAAGATGCATGAAGGCACGTAGTCACAGAATCCATTTATAGGCGGTGACCTTTGATACAAAGATTCGCTAAAAGTAATATCCGCTTTACAAACACTCGCATCATGATCAATGCCCTTGGTTTAGAAGTTTGCAGAGATGGCACTTTGCTTCAATACCCAACCCTGAAAGGTGTGCTAGGTACTAATTCCATTTATAGGTGCGATTTTATATTCAAAGTTCAGGTTAAAACCAAATTATTTCTCGTGATTGTCATTTAACTGGATATATGTCGATGCATGCCAGTGCCCGTACTTCAGGGAGTAGCACCGTTTCCTATGAGCGAAGTGAAGACACTGAGGACAGGGTTTCGACACCCGATGGTGTACTGTAGGTAATAATAATCGAGAAGTTAGCGCAACGGGCCGCATTCGTCCGGCCTGAGCGCTGTTCCAGTTTCTGACACTCTAGTACAGCGCTCAGGTCAGACGAATATATACTGTATATATATATATATATATATATATATATATATATATATATATATATATATATAATGTCACTTATTTTTCAACTTTTAAGTTTCCGTGCTCTGACCCCAATCAAAGTATGCCATATGATGTAAAAACACTGTGTACAAAGTTTTATTGAGATATTTTAATATTTAGAGGTCGCTCAACGGCTTCGAAGTATTGGATACGAGATTCTCAGCAAGTGTGAATATAAACAATTTCCAAATGTATTTAAACAAATTATTATGTTCCTACATTAGCAGGAAGTGCATAAGACATTATCATAATATTAAGATGAAGTACATTAACATCAGACAGTAGCGTAATTATTATGATTAATCATTATTTTCACTCAAGGTATGCTTTTGTCCCCATGTCCAATGCTTGCGATGGTCTTCAACAACCTGGAGAAGAAACTGGAGTTGTTCTTCATCTTTGGTTAGGTATCCAGAAAAATCCTGGATGAGAGCAACTCCACGTTCAGCAAAGTCATTTTTTACAGTTAGAGTTTTTACAGTCTCTTTCGCAGTCTGGTAATGGGTATCCTCTTCCCATTGCTCAGCAGTTTTCTCCAAGAATTCATCTGGGAGGTTGAGCTTCGTGAACAATGATTTTGTGATTTTTGTTACAAAGTTTTCCAAGCTTTTTTCTTTCATAGTATCCAGGTCAACAACCACACGCTTTGGAGGGTTCTCTTGTCCATCAACACTAGTCATAGATATGACCATGCGATTTTTTATATCAGGGAGGACTAAAAGACTAAAATAACACACACTAATGCAAACACATCCTACCATTAAGGCGACTGAAATGATACTGGGGTGAAGCACAGAAAGGAAGCGCATTTCAATTTAGGACAAGTAACGACGCGTCATCAACATTTTAATGGCCTTGAGCGACCTCTAAATATTAATATGTTCTCATGAAACTTCATAATCAGCGTTTTTACATGCAATGTCATATTTCTAGAGGGTCAGACCGAAACTTCTTGATGGTTCAATTCTTCCCATACAAATAAGTGACACCCTAATATATATATATATATATATATATATATATATATATATATATTATATATATATATATATACAATCTGGCGAATTTAGACTTTGATTAAATTGTTTTGATCTAGATTCGAACATTTTTGTTTAAATCATGTCCCAATATTTTATTAAATTTTAACACTTTTTCTTTGGTATTTTATGATCGTAGTCACGTCGCAAGACTACTTCCTTTCGATCAGCGAGGTTAAACGACGTTGGATCTCTTCACTAATTGGATAGAGGACCCTGCATTACGTTCAGATGATGTAGCGACCCGTGGATCCACGTAAAGCTATAAGTTCCCTTCGTCACAAGACTTATGCTACTACGAACGAGGTTAATCAACCCCAAACATTATTATCAATGTATATAATGGCCTGTTATACGTGTGCTATATGTCATATACTTATAATTCGTGTACTATATATATATATATATATATATATATATATATATATCATATATACACTGTACATATAAAGGATGTAAAACAGATGGAAAAATTCTCAGTATATACACTGTAAGCAGCAAAGTTCCCTGTACTTGAAAATTTTAAACGTTTGGTCCTCTATTACATGTCAAAAAAAGTTAAACGAAATATTCCCCTCAGAATTAGGCTCCAAATTGGGGACTGCATAGACACTAACGGGGAACTTACTAGCTTGTTTTCTGAACCTACAGTACATAACAAAAGGCTATATAAAAAAAGGGAACTTATAAGGTTATTGTTAGGAATCTTTTATTACTTTGAAACGCTAAAGGTACAAAAAGCCACTTTAGTTACTCTGACCCGAATGCTTTAGGAACTTTTCTGGTTACGATATACCTAGAGGTTGAGATGAAATGGTGCAGCTAGATGCACTCTGATTGATGAAAGGGCCTGAACTGAAAATGAATACGGAATGAAGATAACCAGATATTCAATTGCGGAGAGATGCACTGAAACACACGCTTTTCTGCATGAAACAAACTTCCGCTATTTTTACCATACTTTTAGTTAATATACCACAAATTTTATTTAATTACTTTTAATAAATATTAGTTTATGGTAAAGAAATTTTATATTTTTATAAAGAAAAGAAAGATTTCATTAAGACAATTTTGTTAATAAAGCTAAAATAAAAAAAATCTGCTAACTAAATACATTTTTCCAGTGTGGTGTTTACGTAAAAGAAAAAACCGAGACCTTCTTCAAACAACGCATAAACCGCGCGAATGATAACGGAAAAATAATTCGAGTGTCATTTCTGCGCAATATGACGAGTTAGGTGGAAGATAGTTCTGAAAATGATTTAATATGTGGTGAACTATTAGAAAGTTAATGCGATGCAACTGGTCTTCGTCTCCGTTTTTGTGGTGCGCAAATTCCCGTAAAATTCCATTTGCATTGAGTTCAAACGCCCTCAGTTGAAGGTGTTAAAAATACATTCTTTTTCGTTCCTCGAAAATCAATATTGGTAAAACCATAATTAAGAGACGTGAAAAATGTAAAGTGATTAGAATTTCATGTACTTTTTACGATTATTTCAGTAAGTTACCCGCAAATAATCCGATAGAGTATTAGATACTGTTATGAAGGCGGAGAAAGAGTGAATAAAAATACAGATTTTAGTCTTTATAGTAAATTTTAGATTTATGGTTGGTTGTTTTGTTGTATGCATGTATGTGAGGGTGCTCTCGCTTTCTTTTTCTCCCTCTCTCTGTCTGTCTGTCTGTCTGTCTGTCTGTCTCTCTCTCACTCTCTCTCTCTCTCTCTGAAGTGTATATTAGTGTAGGTGTGAAGGTCATAAGGTGAAATGGCATGCGAAGGATCACGGCCGAGTGGGCAAACATTTCTAAGGATTAAAAGATTGAACACCATTTAAAGGTAGAACAAGAAATAGGAGGACACACTATTAGAGTTTAACATCCATCGAAATAAACACCAAACCGGAAGATTTTAAAAAGGTATTAATATATATATATATATATATATATATACACGTGTGGGTGTATGAGTATGTTTTCTTATAAAATTTTTATTTATATTCTTATCAATTTCGAGAGAAGAATGATGCACTGTCCAGCATGTAAAGAATGTAAATAATATCATTATACGAAATTTAAAAGCTTTTTTCTACATTCACAATATCTTTACAAATCTGTCTTGACAGATAATTTTTTGCATTTAAAATCATTGTCAAAGTATATTATACTAAATTTTAAGATAACATATGCAAATCACGAGCTATATATATATATATATATATGTCATTATCAGATAACCTCAAATATTCTCACTGTATAATAATGGGGTACTTTAACACACATGTGAACTCTGAATTCTTTGTAGAATTGGGTAACATGTGCGAGTCGGCCAATTTAAGTATAAGTGATGTAGATGTATTAGGGGTAGCCAGTGGTAATTTTACATACGTTAGTGATATGAGTGGTACCACCAAATGGATTGATCATTGTCTCACTAGTAATAATCTAAAGGATCGAATTGTTAGAGTTCATATTCTGCATGATTTCCTTCTTTCTGAGCATAGACCATTATAAATATTAATTAACGTTACCAATTTATGAGCAACATGACTTAACAAGAACTCAGTAGGTAAGAATAATCGTGTCGATTGGTCCAGTGTTACGATGCAGCAGAGAATAGAATACAAAGACAGAACAAGTCGCCTCTTTAATAATTTAGAAATTTTGCACCTTGCCTGTAATAATCCTTGCTGAAATGATTCTCACTGTAAACTCATAGATAGGTATTATAGTAAGATAATATCCCTGTTAAGAGAAGCAGGAAGCCCCCTGATTAAATCTTACAACTATCATACTAAGATTATTCCTGGATGGAATGATTTTATTGCCCCCCTGAAGAGGGAATCGAAAGACGCCTATGATTTGTGGTGCTTTCATGGTAGACCCAGATTAGGACCAGTATACTTGAATATGTGTAGAAGTCGGGGTCAGTATAAGGCGGCCATAAGGCGATGTAAACAGGAAGAAGAGTCTATTCGAGCATCAAAAGCCTGTGAAGCTCGCATAAATAACGATAATAACAAATTTTGGAAATTTGTTAAAAATCAAACGGGTGTCAAAAATGTCCTCCCTCTGACAATCGATGGGGTGTCGGGGGAGAATGAAATTGCAAAGCTGTGGAAAAACCACTATTCTAACATTCTTAACAGTGTGAGTAGGGATAATCTTAAGATAGATTGCAGCGAAACGATTGTGGGAGGGACAAGGGAAAATACTTTGATATCATTTTCTGAAGTAAAGAGGTTAATTAAAGAGTTAAAGACTTGTTCTGCTTCAGGGGTAGATGACTTATCGAATGAGCACTTAAAATATGCAAATGACGTAGTATATCTGCATATATCATTGCTCCTATCAGCCATGCTTGCTCATAGCTATATCCCTGCAGAGTTTATGAGGGTATATATCTTGCCCCTGGTCAAAAATAAGTACGGAGACATTCTGTCCAGCAATAATTACAGGCCTATTGCTGTCGCTTCCTGCTTCTCGAAACTACTAGAAAAACTCTTGTTACGCCGATTAAATGATTTCCTATGGACATCTCCTAATCAGTTTGGCTTTAAAAGGTCCCACTCAACTGACCTGTGTATCTATGTACTTAAAGAAACAATATCTAAATACATTGACAGTAATTCAACTATTTATAGCTGTTTCCTAGATATAAGTAAGGCATACGATAGGTGAACCACAATATTTTATTTGCAAAACTAGAAGACAGGAAGGTTCCCATGTACATATTAAATTTATTGAAATTTTGGTATTCCCACTAATCTTTCACTGTTAGGTAGGGCAATGTACTATCCGAGTGTTTTGGCTCCTCTTGCGGGGTGAGACAAGGCTCCTTGCTCTCCCCTATGCTGTTTAACCCTCTAACGCCGACTGGGTCGAATACGTACCGTTTCAAATGCACGCACTTAGACTTAACCCTACAAAAACGTTCGGCGTTAAAGGGTTAATGTGTATATCGACGGATTAATTGCTTCACTTAATGAGGCAACAGTGGGATGTTGTATAGATAACACAAGGTTAAATAACTTAGTTTATGCCGATGATATGGTGTTAATAAGTCCCTCTGTTAAAGGTTTGGATCGGCTACTAAAAGTCTGCGAAGTGTATTCGCAGAAACATGATATTCTTTTTAATGTTACAAAAACTAAGGTGATGCAATTCCATCCTAAAGCTGTAATCAGCCAGCTGATATAAGGTTTAAAATGAATGGTGAAGTAACTGAGAAAGTACAAGAGTTTAAGTATTTGGGTCAAACTATTACCAGCTCCTTGAGTGATGACTCGGATATAAGAAAACAATCTCGAAGCCTGTGTGCTAAAGCGAATATGACCATAAGGAATTTTCGAATCTGTACAAGTGAAGCTAAAGACACTCTTTTTCGTACTTTCTGTAGTAATATATACGGACAGCAACTGTGGGTGAATTATAAAAAAGGTTCTGGCAGAACTCTAAATTTGCTGTATAACAGGTCTTTTAGACTCTTACATAAATTACCCCCGAGATGCTCAGCTTCACAAATGTTTGCTACCCGCAATGTCCCGAGCTTCCGGGAGGTGACAAGACGTGCTCAACACAGTCTAATGCAAAGAATTAAAAAATCAACCAACCCGATTATCCAAGCTATCCATGAGTCCTGCCATTTATCCTCTAAGCTATGGACTTCTTGGTACGAAAACGTCTGTCTGTAGCTCCACTTAACTTCGACATTACAGTATTATTTCTAATCAATTGTATATATTTCTATCCTTAGTATATGAACTGTCATTGTATTAATAATATTTGTAATATGGACTATAGTCTGCCAATAAACCTTTTCATTTTCATTTTTATTTTCATATATATATATATTAGTGATGTAGCGGATGTCATTTTTTTCACATCCGCGGATGCGGATGCGGCTGAGGATGTTCGATTTCAACATCCGCGGATGCGGATGCGGATGCGGATGCGGATGTCTACATTTTCGTTATTTTTTAGGATATATTCGAGATTTGTTGTGTTTAACGTATATAATAAGTTATTATATAGAGAGAGCTGTAGCTATAATGTAGTATAATTGATTAATTGTACAATAAGTGTAGTAATGCTTAGTTAAGAATATTAAATTTTGTTTAATTAAATAAGATAATGTTTAATGTAAATCATTTACTAATAATTATGAAACAAATTGTTTAAAATGGGTAGGGTTGGTAATACTGAATAGGCTTTGAGAGTGGACTACCCTATAACGGTTTTCAGTCTTGAGGCAGAACGCGTTACGCGTAGTTGGGCAAAATGTAACGTAGAATAAATAAGTTGTGTGTGTCCCTCTCCGACCTAAATATATTTAGTAATATTTCATACTCGCATATCCCCTAATTAACTAAACCACTTTCGAAATTAATAAAACGTAATAGTGTTAATAAGAGTATTAATAACCTCCCCCCCTTCGTTTTGTAACGGTCTTTTAGAGTCAGAACTCGGCGTCGCTACCGGAAATATTATACTGCACGGCGAAAATGAGTAACGAGAGTGTACAGTTAAATGAAATAAAGAGCAATAGAGATATAGTAAAGTAGGAAGAAGCGTAAGTAAATAATGAAAAAAGAATAATAAACCGTTCACTACATTCTGGTGGCTAGCGGTGCTCTTACATCATATTTTGTGAGGCTTACCCACGTGTTAGTATTTCCATTAAAATTCTTAAAACCCGGTATAATAACAAATAGCGTTAATGAATATTTTATTTCGATTATTAAAATATCTAAATGCAAAATTTTACCCCGTTTGCAGGCAAATTTCGATTTTCATGCCTTAAAATTTCATTGTAAATAAAATTTAAAAATGGCGCTTGCCTTCGCGTCTGATAGCGTCCCTGACTCCGCCTAAGAATTCAATTTGTTTCGTCCAGTTCCGTTGCTTTTCGTTTGTCCGACTCAGTATTGCGAGTCATTATTACGTTAAATTTTGTTCATTTCGGTTGGAGAGGGTATAGTTTGAAAATTATCGTGCTGCCTGAAGACTCAAATTTCTTTTTTTTTTCATCTCTACTCTTTCAGCTTACCTCTTTTTACTTTTTGTTTAAAACTTTTGGAATTAGTGATAATTGTAAAAATCATAATAATAAGAATAATGATTTGTACGTAAGTGAATTGTTAGTTTAAATACAGTATGATACACAATTTATATGGTCTTTTCAAAGTTTTCAGCGAAAATTTGTATCGCATTTCTGGGTATATATACATATATAGTACAACCATTTCATGAACATGAGAAATTTTCTGGGTTTCATTAGCAGATTTTTGATTATATTTCGATTGCCTGTATATAATAATAGGATTATTTTGTAAATATAGGTTTACGGGCTTTTTGCTTTGCTCGCTTCGCGCTAAAATAGGATTACGTTACAGTTAAGGGACAAATCGAAAAATAAATCTTAAAGATATTAAAAATTGTCAGATTGGGCCGTATAGGATTGTGTTAAATTGTGTTGTGAAATTTTCTATAAAAGTTGTTTTGGATATTTTTTTATACTCATTAATTATATACAATTTGGTAGGTAAGCTGTTATTTTTTTTTCTCTGTTTCTTTCGTTTATTTCACGACAATTCCGACATATTTGGTAAAAGGCTATTGTATCGTACTTAAGAAGAATTTCTTGTAGGCCTATCGTAAAATATTGTTCGGAGATTAACCGTTATTACGGTATGTCTATTGAGTGTAAATTTTTAGTTATTTAACAAAATTTTCATTGGTTTAACATAAATAAGCATAGGATTTTTCTTTAAAAGCACAAATGTTGATAAATTCTAATGTCTTTCCACGCATAACATTGAATTTATTAAATATAGGCCTAAAAGCGGCAGAAAATTTTATTTTTATTTTGGCGGCCAATGTGAGTTACGGTACACATTTTACTAAATCTCGATATTATAATTTTTTTGAATTACAGAAATTTGTGTAGAAATTCTTTTCATATATT
The DNA here is from genome assembly GCA_023014485.1 of Bathynomus jamesi. Taxonomy (NCBI): domain Eukaryota; kingdom Metazoa; phylum Arthropoda; class Malacostraca; order Isopoda; family Cirolanidae; genus Bathynomus; species Bathynomus jamesi. The sequence continues at coordinate 179,244 of JAJOZX010002509.1, forward strand.
GTTTACGTTTTATAAATTCATTCAATAATCAATTTATTTGTACAGTAGGCCGATTTTTATTTTTCTTTCCAGTTCAATGACAATGGTAAAATTTTTAGTTCAAATTTAGATTGTATTCTAAAAAGGATGTTTTAATTTGAAATTTTAATTTGGAATTAGAAATGAAAAATGTCCTTTTTTTTTAGTTTGAGCGTTTGCATGGAAAATATTACGAAATTATGTTAGGATATAATGCAGTTTCATTCGGTTAGGGATATTTGTATAGAGGTTCGCTTACAAACAAAGCGACCGCTCTCAATTAGGAAATGTTTTAGTTTTGTTTACAGTGGATTGCGTGTAATTTTTTAGTACATATGATCTATTCTTATTTAGTATAATAAAATTTGTATTTTCACTTGGAAACGATAAATTGCTGAGATTTCTGTGATTTGAAAACCATACTGAGGTTTCTGTTGAAGGAGAGAGTTGTATCTCAGATGTAATTTGCGAATTGCAAGTTCAATTCTTATGAAATTTGACGTTTCAAGTTGGAATTACTGTATTAAAATAATTTTTGGTAGTAATATTTAAATTTTTTTTACTTTTTAATAACTGTTTAGAAAATTATTATTGTTTAAACCTTCAGTCGGAGTTAACTAGTGCATTTGAAACATTGACTCAAGTGTACACTCGGAAATGGAGCCTCATAGATAGCCAGTAACGTTTTTGTGGCGTCTGTGTGCTCCTCCTCAAAGCAAGAGGGTTCATGATTGTCAGAGAATGGATGACATGAAGTTTCTGGGGTTCATTTTTGTCTTTTGTATTTAGAGGTATTGAGGTGATTTCTGACGATAGTTTGAACAATAATAATTCTTAAATTATACAAACAGTTACTATGTATGGGCGCTTTTATATTTATACTGTACAATTTTGTTTAGCGTTTTATGATTTTTTTTATCTTCTCTGCTGTGACTGCCATAAGTGACCTTATTGGTAACTAGATTTGATTAAATTTTTGCGAAAATTTTTATATTTTTTTTCCGTGAATTTGGCCAGAGCAAATGTGTAGTTAGTATTTCGAAGTGAATTGTCGAAAGAATTTGATAAATTAAATATGAAATGATAAGCAGTACAGAAACACGTTTAGAATAAACTTTTTTTTTCAAAATTGCAAGACTCAGTTTGGGGTCAACCAAGTTGAATCCGAGTTCCATCAAGTGAGTTTAGTCGACCGGATAGGTGATCGATCACCAATGAGAGAGAGAGAAGAGAAACCAGAATGCGCATGGACTTGGCGCAGGATGGTTTCGGAAGAGAAGAGAGAAGAGAGGAACCGAATGCGCAGGGACTTGGCGCAGGACAGTTCCGGAAGAGAAGAGAAATTTACGTGTGCAGGGTCTTGGTACACGAAAGTTTCGATCGAAGATGGTCTACTGGTATTTTTCGGGCAGTAGCTGGTCACGTTGCTCGAATGCTTCGCTAAATATGTGTCAACAAAGCGCGCGGTAGACAAGCCACTTGAGCTTGAACGGGCGCCTACGACTGTACTGTCCATACAGACATACAGTAGGTTCGTTGGGAAACGGCCTACGGCGGAGTCATCGTTTGATTGTTGCCAGTAGAAGAGTCTTTCAGCTGGACGTAGGAAGAGCAGCGTTCACCGACAAAAGTGGAGATGAGACAAGGCGAGTTTCTTCATCGACTTCTAGAATTGCAAATTCCGTCCAATTCCAGCGCGTGGTCCCGCTTTCAGATATCTCCCCCCCTGATCCTTTTAGATTGGACGTCTCTTGTTTTTTTTTTCGCCATTGGAGAGAGAGCGGAACCATTATAGCGTGCTGCCCTGTTGCATATTGATTGATGCAATCCCTTGCATTCTAGCGAAGTGAGCAGGAGAGCTGCGATTGAAAATTGAAATCCGTTGTCAGCGTGCGGAGTGTCATCTAAACAACGTCCAGCAAATAAATGTACTGATTATTATCTAATGAAATTATAAGTGAAAAGGGTGCGATTATTGCCCAATTGTTGTGTTTTTCGTGAAATAGTATGTGCGCTCTTGGTCAGTATTTTATGTAAACTTTTTCTTATTTTTTTCTATGTTGCCCTGATAGTAACTGTATAACTATACAAATAATTGTTTCAAATGTAAAGCGATCGTTGATGAGAAATCGCGGGAATAGATTGTGAACTTGAGATTTGTGTAGCCACTGTAAGAAAATTTTCTGTTATTTTTTTGGCATGTATAGATTAGTTACAGGTTGTAATTTAATTATTAGAGTGAAATGTTATTTTATGCAAATGTGAAAATTATAAAGTTTTCGGTTTTATAATATGATACAATATATGTATGGGAATTGTCATTCTATTATTTCTTGTCTATTTCTAAACTTTGAATAAGTGTTAAAGAAAAAAAAAAAAAAAAAAAATTGCAAAATATATAAGTTTGTTGAATAAATTTATTGACATTGTTAAACGATATTAATAAGTTTTCCTAATGGAAAAACTTATTTTCAAGGGGGTGATGCGAGTGTAGTAATGCTTAGTTAAGAATATTAAATTTTGTTTAATTAAATAAGATAATGTTTAATGTAAATCATTTACTAATAATTATGAAACTAATTGTTTAAAATGGGTAGGGTTGGTAATACTGAATAGGCTTTGAGAGTGGACTATACCTATAACGGTTTTTCAGTCTTGAGGCAGAACGCGTTACGCGTAGTTGGGCAAAATGTAACGTAGAATAAATAAGTTGTGTGTGTCCCTCTCCGACCTAAATATATTTAGTAATATTTCATACTCGCATATCCCCTAATTAACTAAACCACTTTCGAAATTAATAAAACGTAATGAGTGTTAATAAGAGTATTAATTAACCTCCCCCCCCTTCGTTTGGTAACGGTCTTTTAGAGTCGGAACTCGGCGTCGCTACCGGAAACTATTATACTGCACGGCGAAAAGGAGTAACGAGAGTGTACAGTTCAATGAAATAAAGAGCAATAGAGATATAGTAAAGTAGGAAGAAGCGTAAAGAAATAATGAAAAAAGAAATAATAAACCGTTCACTACAGTACAATAATTGCTGTACTTTTCTCTGAACATATAAAATAATATCAAGCATCTAACTAATATAGAAATCAATTAGTGAATTCGTCTGCAAATAAATTCGTTAGATTTTGTTGAGTTTCAGCCACAATTAGAAACCATAATTGTGTTACCAGGATGCGGGACGTGAACCCAACTCAAATGCACCCCACCGACCTCTTTCCCCAACCTCCTCCACCCTTATAGAAAGAGATCTTTAATTAGCTTGATAACTATTTATATTAAGTTTAAAGTTTTATTAGGCATATTTATAAATGAGTAATTAAAATAAAGTAAACTAAGATGTTCATCGTTTAATGTTCAAACTTAATTATAGGAAGGTTATGCTTAAGGAACATTAATTTTTCTGCCTTTTCTGCTGCCAGTCTGTTTCTCTTTTCATCATATATTAATCCAGCACTGCTAAATAATCTCTCGCTTGGTACGTTTGTTGGAGGACAGGCTAAATGTTTCCTTGCAAGTTTACTCAAGTATGGATAGATATTCTGCGTATTTTTCCACCAACTAATAGGATTGTCACATGCAGCCAGGCGTTTTTCTTGGTGATAGCTCTCGATCATTTTTACTACATCTTTTGACATCGCGTAGGTCTCGTCATTGTTGCTTGACTCAAGAAACTGAGAGACAGATTCTGTGATAGATTTGCTTGTTGAAGGTGTTGGTTCTGTCACTGAAACTTTTATTCTTTTGGTGGGTGGCGAAGCGACAGATTCAAGAGATTGAAGCTCTTCAACTGCTTTGCCAAGTGATGATTTAACTCGTTCTAATGTACTAGGTGAAAATAACAGCTTTGTAACGTGGATCTAAGTAGGTTGCAAGAGAGTAACTTCATACAAGAACAGCCTCTCGTCTTGTCGCTTGCATCACTTTTGCGCACAATGAACTAGTTCTATTAATATAGTAGAATTTGATAATTTCCGCTTATTAATGACATTTTATCTCAATGGTCCACATCCGCATGACATCCGCAGTCCAAAGTGCGGATGCGGATGCGAGAAAATGTGCGGATGTTCCGCGGATGCGGATGTGACCTACATCACTAATATATATATATATATATATATATATATATATATATATATATATATATATATATATATGGGATTGAACTCAGAATGGTCTCCTGAGGTTTTTTTATGTGTGTATCATGAAAAAACCTCAGGGGACCATTCTGAGTTCAATCCCATCATGAAACGGACATGTTATGTGCCTTGAAAAGTGGACGCTCAATTTTGCCAGTTGAGGTTTAAGTTTCGGTTTTAGGCTAAAAATACAATAGTTACCCCTTTTTTCTATGATGTATTCAATCCGACGCGAATGCAACGAATCTTTTGCTTATATTGAGGTTCTGGATATAGTAGGCTAGGTGTAGCTGTAACCCCTAGATCCTGTCCCAAAGCTGGATCCTATCTGCTTTGCAGATAGCTTGGTGAGAGAAGCTATATTTTTGGGGCCTCTTTGCGAGTGACCCGTTGCCCACGTCGGGCTAACATTATGAAAAGGAAAACTATAGTGTTTGTCATTTACCATTACTTATTCGGACTATAGTGGATTTAATTTTCCTAGAAGAGTTCCTTGTTCCATGCACGGTTTGTGTGTATCATATATATATATATATATATATATATATATATATATATATATATATATATATATGTATATGTGTTAGAAATTTCAAGGTTTATTTTATATACAGTATGTTGAGGAATAACTTAATTGCTGGAGTTTCTCGAGGCGCTCAATTTACATATTACATTTTCGCTCATACTCTTTCAGGGACTGAAGCTTGAGGCAAAGCGAGGATCACGCTTTGAATTTTCATATTCGAACTGAAAAGTTATTAAAAATTATTAAATTTGTGTACAGTAAATGCGTTTAAATTAAGAGAATTTAGGTAATATAATAACATTATTGGGCAAAATTTTAAAGTTTTCATTATATCCAAGAAGCTGAAGCAATATTATAACGAGATGTAATTCACGTAATACAATGTGATGTTTTCGTCAGTTAACCCACAATAGATATAAATAATGAAATAATAGGCGTCATATTACGACTGTATTAACGTAAAATTTATAGTGGTTATAAGAGTGACATTGATGCAGCTTTTAAATGTTTCATTTATATAAAGATTCCCAGCAATAAGAGGGAGTTATCTCTTTTCATCTCAGTTTTTGTAGGATGAATTTTCTAAAAAAAAAAAAATCATCTTTATATATATTTTTTCTAAAAATTGACGCATGAAGAGACTGACTATATATTTTTGTATAAGAGTTCTAATCCGTAAACCTCTCTGAGTTATCGGCAAACAAATCTCTTCACTCAGAAGAGTGAAGAGGTTAATTCGATCATATGTGCTTCTGCATGGGTTGACAAAGGCAACTTTAAAGTATGAATCCCGGTATCATACAGAAGTATTTAGAGTCTAAAGCAAAAACATCAGAATAGCTAAACTATGGATAATGTTAGTTAAAATTCTTAAACTTCGCTTTAAGAAAATGTTATCTAACTTTTAGTTTTCATTAACATTTACGTTTTAGTTAAGAATTACATGCAGGGATTACGTATTACTTTTAATTTGTAACATTTAATTAAAAATGTTTCACTTTCTTAATAATAATAATAATAATAATAATAATAATAATAATAATAATGAAATTAATACTACTCGTATATATTGAGTATTGCACACATTTTACTTTTCATTAAACTTACGAGTATATGTTATTGAAATGTCATGATTTCCATTAATAAAATCTTTATTCGACGTAAACCTCAAAATTATGGAACTGATCACCTCCCATATATATATATATATATATATATATATATATATATATATATATATCTTACGTAAGGCATTTAGCCCGAGAGTTAATTGAATGTCCTTGATGTTCTTTAAACAAAATAAAACACTGTTTATTTCCAAATTTTGAGGTTCACCCAAATGTCGCTATAAGTATAATAATAAATTTTAATAACAATATAGTAAAAATACACAGAAGATTGTTTATATATATACACACACACCTCGGTGGTGTTGTGGTTAGCATCGCTGACTACAATCTATCGGCCCCGGATCAAGACTCGGTGACGGCAAGCGGCGCGCAGCAAAACCCAGCTGTTCATCCTTCCACACAATAAAAAAAAAATTGGAAGATAAAGGAGTACCCTGGCTAGCCTCGGGATTAAGACGCTGGGCTGCTGATCGGGAGGTCGTGAGATCGAGTCCGGGCGAGGACTTTGTATTTCTGACCGCCCGTTGGTGGGGTGGGGGGGTTCGGATTCCACGTTAAACTGTAGGTCTAAGGTGGAGTGGCAAGCTTGACCTTCGTCAGAATGAACAATTCGGGCGGAAGCAAAACGAAGGTCATACCAGACGCAGCCAATAAATTCGCGGAATTCATTGACTGTCTTTTAATGAAAGAATTCCGGGTATATATGTATACAGTATATATAAACAAAGATTTCCCGCGAGACTTCCCGCAACGTTCTATACATACAAATCACATCTTCTATTGTCTCAAGTCACAAAAAGAAGGTTTGAAGACCATTTCTTCTATCTAAAGTAGTTATGTTTCATTAAAAGAAGTTATTATATCATTTGACAAGCTTTGATAACCAAAAGAAGGAAAACTTACCCGATAATTCACCCTCCTCAAAATGTAGTTGTAAGTTCTACTTTGATTATATATATATATATTCCGAATTACACTTAAGCTATTGACATGTGTATATATGCCGAGCACACACAGAGAGAGAGAGAGAGAGAGAGAGAGAGAGGAGAGAGAGAGAGAGAGAGAGAGAGAGAGAAATATATATATATACACACACACACTGTATATAGCCTAAGTACGTTTTGAATGGAGGAAAAACGTCTCTAAAAACGTTTATGTGTACGATTTTAAGGCTTTCCCCATGTCGAAAGCATAATATAAACGTGGATAGACAGTATTAAGCAGGCTCATTTGTATGCGATGAACGTAGGCGAAAAAGGAGAGGTACGAGTATATAATTTATTACGCAAGTTTTTATTTTTAACACACATATATATATATATATATATATATATATATATATATATATATATATATATATATATACACAGGGCGTCCCCAAAAAATGTATACACACTTTAAATAATTATAAAGGCAGTGTTTATTAAAATACATTTCATTTTCAAAATGTAATAGAATCTACAGACATTATTTAATTGTTTTGTCAACGCCTGTTTTCAAACTGACGTCCGTTCTGGTCCAGGCACTGCTGATAACGCGAAGCAATGGAATCGCAAACATCACGAAACATTTCGTTTGGTATTTGTGTGCATTCTCGTTCAATGGCTGCTCTCAATTCAGCGACTGTTGCAGGTTTTATAGCGTAGACTTTGTCTTTTAAGTATCCCCATAAAAAAAGTCTAGTGGTGTGAGGTCTGGTGAACGCGGAGGGTATTCTACGAAACCCCTTCGTCCAATCCACATCCACATCGTGCCAAGTACCACTCGCAATACTCCACTCTTCGGTCCGGATCATCATCTTCATTAATAGCATGGACTAATCTTGGAATGTAACTTTTCCATTGACAGCGCTTCAAAATGCGTTGGACAGACGATCCTGAAATTCCTACCTCACGACTCGCTTGCCGCACAGATTTTCTTGGACTTTGGTGATACGTTTCCAGTACTCTTTCTTGCTTTGTGGGGCTTGTCGATGTCCGTGGTCTTCCGGAACGCTTCTTGTGGACATTCTGAACAGTTCCATCGGCTTCAAACTTATCTCTAATTCGAGTGATGGTAAGTCGCGTTGGTGGATCTGTTTGAAACTCCCTCCTAAACTGTCTTTGCACTTCAACTGCGTTTTCACACTTCCAGTAGCATTTTAGAATGAATTTCCTTTGTTCAAAGCTTAGTCTGACTGCCATTATTAATTCTGATGGGTTTTAAAAAAGAAAGAAACATCAATTGAGCTATCAGCTGTTAAAGTGTGTATACATTTTTTGGGACGCCCTGTATGTATATATATATATATATATATATATATATATATATATTATATATATATATATATATATATATATATATATATATATATATATATATATATATATATATATATATATATATATACTTTGGTATGATATAACTTTGCAGGAAAGACTTAAGCAAAAAGTATAAATACACGATAAATTAAAATAAAAAGACAGCCTGACATTCGAATATATGATTATGTTTGTGTATCAGAAATGATTATTTGTGTATACATTAATATGTCTGTTTACTTGGTTGTATGACTGTATAATGTCATATTTATAAAAAAAAACATACCCGAATGTTGGATTGTTACGAAAGAAACCTTATATCAAAGATGATGTTGATGCGTGTTCGGATTGCATAGTGTTTATGATTGAAATATTACCAATAATAATTGCGAAAGATTTCAGTGCATGTATATTTTAAAGGCCAAAGCCTTTGGATATGCGAGTACACCGTTTCCTTATAAGCGAAGTGAAGACACTCTTATATATGTTTATGTATGCTTGGTGTTACAGCAATGTGCCACATTCATTATAGGAAGTAAATGTCCTTAAGTTCGAATTAAAGCGGTGTGGGGGAGGTCTGTCTGACGATTGGAATGAATTTCCTAATAATAGAATATTAACAGCTGGGACTTGGGAATGTTTTTCTATTATTTTATATAAATAAATATTCACATTATTATTATTACGTTTATACGTTTTAGTGTTATTTTTTTATACAGTAGTACAACACATGTACAGTACTGCCACCCAGTACAGTTTATTTAATATATTAATACAGTAAATTAAACACGCACAAAACATTAATACATTAAAGTTTAGAAAATGTTCCAAACTTTGGACTGAGTCCGAAGTTTGTTCATTTCTAAAACGAGCTTTTAGTAATCGACAAAATTTCGAAACTCTGAATCATTTCGAATCTATGAGAACATTTAATTATATATATATATATATATATATATATTATATATATAGTTCGGGAAGAACCGATTCGCCTCTATTTAAAAGGCATATCTCGGCGGAAAAAACAAAGAAAAAGTGGGAGGAAAGACAGAGGAAAAAGAAAGGGTGGAGGGGACAGTCGAAGTGGAAAAAGACCAAGGATGACAAGGACTGCAGGGTCGAGCCCATCATCCTTGGGTGCTAGGGCCGGGAGGGCGCACGTGAAACCTCCAGGAACAAGCACGTACAAACGAGCACAAAGAGCACTCAAGAGCACGAGCTTAGAACCCCCTTGCCGGGATATATATATATATATATAGATAGATAGATAGTTATGTATGGGAATAATATAATAAGGTTAATTAATTACGAGTTATAAATTAACCAACAAACAAAATTGATCATGCAAAAACGATACGAATTTGTATGAGTAAAAAAATAAAAATGAAATAATTTTAAGATCGATTTCATGTTATGCGAACATTAAATTACTTTTGCTCTTAGGACTGAAGTGGACCAGAGGTTAGCGTAGAAGGGTGTTAATCACGCTCGCGTTATCAAAAAACGAACGGTTGTTGATACCTCAAGGGTGAATGATTGCTCAAAGGTGTTTTTGTTTATCCTTTGGTTTCGCCTGAGGAATATCCTCGAGAAGAGATTTTAAATTTTAATTTAAAAATCTCTTTAAGAAAGTCTGGGCATAAGTGTAACGAACTTAAAATTAGAAGAGAGAATTAGTGTGTCTCGAAGCTTTACATAAAGCGGGTCCCGCGAAGATCCTGTGTCTAAAATGAAACAAAATTGGATTAAAATTCCTTTTGTACTTAACTGAAGTTCGTACCGAAAAATATTGTGTGTGGTATAACGTACCACTCTTCCTCGACTTAAGCATAAATTATCCGAAAAGCAAACGAGTTGGCTTAAAATAAAATAAGACGTAAAAATCGTCTCTCCTTAAAAGTTCACAGAAAGAAAACGCAAAATATAAAAATGCATGCAGGGTGATCCGTTTGGGTATGGATAAAATAAAATTGATGTGAAATGGAAACAGTAACATTGTATAGTTTAATATTTGGCAAACAATACCCACAAAGATGCTAGATTGTGACAAACCTAATTAGTCTTCAACATGACCCCCCCTTCCGGATACGACAGAGGTCATAACGAGAGACTAATTCTTACGACAACCTGCATGTGGTTTAGTGATAGACCCCGTTTCTTCAAATGTGCGGTACCACTACACTATGGAATCGTATTCAAGAGCTTTTCGAACACCATACACACGGCGAAACCCACGCTGTACCGCTGTCACTCTCAAACTTAGCAAACCAAATGACACACTTCGCACGTTGTTGTGCATTCGCCGCCATCTTCGAAACTGGCATATGTCTCATAAGTCTGACAGCAGATGGCGCTCGTACGTCTAGCCACGGATGGCATAGCCTATTACAAACTCCCACATTTTTTTTTACCACACGTATAACAGATGAGCGCTGTATCACTTCTCGGTAGATTCTCACAGCGTTTTTATTTTATCCATACCGAAACGAATCACCCTGTATATTGTGTTAACTTTAAATAGTATGAATGCGTTGTCTTAAATTTTGGCTGGTTACAAGGATTTAATCCCCGCAGAAGGGAATATTTACCACTGTCAAAAAGGAAGTAGGTAAACATTGTAATTAAGGTATACATTAGACATATTATCGTACGGTATTATAAATAGTTAAAATGGTCAATTAACCAGATAGGATTCAAATAATTCTATGAAATTGTATTATGTACAAAATAGGGTAAAAAGGCGGGGTAGAGAACCAACTGTTACTCTAAAGATAATGCAATCAAAATTGTAGTATGTATGCGTTTATTCATTTTAATGATGTTTCATATTACAATACGGCTGTTGTCGTAACCATGAAGTTGCAGGCAGAGATCTTTTATAAAATAAGTGAAGGAATGTTATTTTTAAGATTTCGTGGTGTACATCTCAGAACGCAGTGTGGTTTGGTTTTTAAACCCTCATGAACGAATAAATCCGAAGTGTTTCAGATTGTTTAAAGTTGTTCTATCTTAGTTCGGATTATCAGAGAAGTAATAAAACCAAACCACGTGGGGACAGAGGTTTATCACCGAGACCCGACCCCAGCGAGAAGGGTAATCCAACGGATTTGGACGTACGTGCAAATGCGTGGTTTCCTCTTTCGCTAGGTCGAAGATTTTAATATCTGTTTTGCATGATGGTGTGACTTTTGTAAGACAGATTCGAAGACGCTGCTAAAGTTGAACCACGAGGGGGTCATAAACTTAAGACTTCGAATCTGTTAACGGTATTTAAATGTATTTTTGGGAAGAAGGAGGGGTATATACTCGGAAATCAGGTCCCGCTCCAATCAGGGGGCCCAGGATCCTGGGAAACGTAGTAAAGACGCCTTCTTTCCCTCTTGTATGGGAATAGCCTCCTGGGGGACGATCTTAAGAAAATCTAAGGGTTTGATAGGCTTTCAGAACATTGGAAGGCGGGGTCCTTCAAAATTGTAAAGTAAATTCGAAAATTGTTAAGTCAGTTGTAGTCGTTCCTCCTTGAAGTTAACTGTGGTTAAACAAAGCCCCTGTAGACTTGTGGTGTAAGAAAACTTAAAACTGAAAGAATCAATTGTCACTAAATTAAAAATTAAGAACTTATAGTTCATGAAATTCGTTTACGCGGAAATTTGAGCATAATCATTTAATTGTTAGCGATCATAACCGAGAACTTGATTGTATCTTAATTTAGGTTAACCAACGGACCAAGAGTTTTGTGAACTTTCCATTAATTTAATTTGGCTCCACTTAAATAAGAAATAGGGTACGTCTGGGCCCTAGTTTCCTGAATCCGTCAATTTGGGTTCGGAAGTAAATTCCGTTATTTGATAGATTGTAGTTTGGAAAGTTTTGGACGGGCCGTAAATCTACAGTCCGTACGCAGCAGAAGTGGGAGTAAGTTTTGTCTCCTGCCATTAGTAAGTAAATTAATTCTTTGAATATCTGGGTCGAATTCCGACCACTTCATTTCTTGTTATTTATTTTTGTTGCACTAAAATATAAACCCCTCGATCTATAAATTATTCCTTCAGATAACTTAATCTTTCTTTAGATTTATCATTGTTGATCAATTTATCGATTTAAATTCATCAAACTGTGAACGTTTGTCTTTGAAGTTAAGATTATTGTATTGACTGAAATTTATATATGTAATTCAGAATAAACTATTAAATGCATGTACTGTGTCGAGTAACATTTAATAAAATTTATAAGAGGGCGTGTGTTGTTTTAAATACCTTGTGATAGACCCCTCTTGTTAGCTGGGGAAAATTAACGTTCAAAGTAGGCTTGTGGAAAGCCGAAGGAACCTAGCCTATCAATTTAAAGGGCCATCCGTCTTGGGTAGGCCGAATAATCCTGACGAAAATAAGAGATAAAATCACCGGGTACGCCCAACTTAAAGGGTGCCCGTGAAGTGAATTAAAGTCAGAGAATGGGCGTTCAATACCATAAATAAATATACGGATTGGGCGCGTACGTCATTGGTGTCAGAAGTGGGATTCTATTGCAAGGTATTTATCGCAAGAGTGTAACTTTTTGTTAAAATAAATTTGCGTAACAATAAAGCACGAAACGTATGAAATAATTGTAACAGTAATTCTACGAAAGTATTTGCAACAATAATTCGGTACAATAATTGAGAACAGTAAGAAGGGTCGTTAACAGTGATTAACAGTTTTAAAGGTTTTAAAAAACAAACAAATAACTTTCGCAATGTCGGTAAAGAGCGTAGAAATAACGAATGAGGAAAGCGTAAGTGACATGAGTGATTCCGAAACAACGAACTTAAACGAAATAAGTACAGAAAGTTTGGAAAATTTAAAAAGCATAAATTTGGCCAAAATTATTCGGTTAATAAAGGAATGCAAGGAATTAGGGAAGAAATAAATCGAAGAAGGTCGAAACTGGAAGACCTTGTAATGATTATTCCGCGATGGGAGTATTTGGACAACCGAAGATCGGGGGTTCGTCCCCGAAGAATCTCTCTAGTTCCTCCCGTTACAGAAGAACTTGCGAGGCAAGAAAGGATTGGGTGGAGACCAGAGAACCCAGAAGACATCCCAAAGAATCCTTGCAGAAGTGCACACACCACAAGAGACGAGAAACACCGCACCGACGAAGACCGGCAGCAGAATATAAAAACCGTCGTACAGGTATTAAAGAGTACTAGCTTACCTTTGCAACGTGAACAGGCAGTAAGGGGTCCTGAGCAAACGACTTTTGGACACACTTGGAAGGAAGTTCGCCGAAGTTTATGGGCGAACGGGCACAAGAGAACCCAGGAACCAGCCCAAACGCCGTCAGGAAGGAACAAGGTGAGACAGTCAACCCAATTGCCACAGAATATTAAGTGCAGGTAATGCCTTGGTTCAGGCTAATCCCACAAGGAGACATATTAAAGTGGGCATACCTAAGGACGCGTTGAAGACCGTTATGCCGGAGTATGCTTGTAATTGCATCAAAGGAACATCCTTTCGGGACTATTGGATGGAATCAACCCAGTTTTCGGTAAACAACCCAAGCTTAGGACTAAGAGATGAAGAGGTCCTAAGAGAAGAAACGCCACATGACAGAAGCCGAAGACTGCAGAAACTGCAAAATCCTCCCACATCCTGGGACTACAACTCACAAGATTCAGAAGAAAGAACAGCCACAAAGGAGGACAACAGCAAGGATGTGGAGGTGAACGAGAGACAAGTCCAGCAAGAGAGGAGAGCCCAGAAGGAAGAACTGTGACACTGGTCACAGGAGGAATAACACAACTCAAGAATGTGACTACAACCCCATGAGAAACCAGAAGAGAAAACAAACCAAGTCAAATGAAGACAGAGACTCCAAAGAGGAAACAATGGAAGAAAGTGGCCGGAGCCAGTGCAAGATTTGTCAGCAAATGCGAAATTGGGAAGAGGCGTGCCTCGAGCAAACCTTCGACAGGATTGGAAGGAGAAGCCTCCCGAATAGCTTCAGAGGAAGTAGCGGCGAGTCCGTCGGCTAGGACTGATCACCCTACCAGTACTCGTCGCTCAACAAGCTTCCACCGCGCTGAGCGATGGTGGAGCTTCCGTCACATTGACATAAGCTATGCACAAGAACATCGGGAGCCTTCATTGGACAGTGGCCAACTTCTCAGTTGCACCCCCCGCCCATTCATGTAAGAGGAGTAGAAGTAAGTTTGACTATGGGAAGGGGGGTTGAAGAATTCTTTTGTGTTTGTATAATTCCAGAGGCTCAGCAAGACTTGACTATAGGCGTATTGTTTCGGAGGACATGAAGACGAAACAAAGGTACGAAGCCCAGGTAGACCACCGGAAGAGGACAGTCACTGAATGAAACAGTAACCATCCAAGTAAAGGGAGTAGACAGTAAAGTGCGAGGGTGACTCTGGTAGAGGCAATCCCGCACGAAACACTAAAGGTGGCCGCCGTGATTCTGACGAGGGAAGTCAGAGACCCGGGGACGTAGTTCCCCTGGGACGTCTATTCTCCGCTGCACGGGATGTGCAGTGAAGCTCGGGGAAACTTAAAAAATGTTACCGAGCAGGATCCCACAGAGGAAGATGAGGTTACTGATGATCAATCAGGATGACGAAGAATACCTTGGCGAAAAAGAGACGTCGTGGGCATAGTGACGGAGGCAGAGCTAATTGGGAGGGTAGTCGACGCTCACCCCAAATTGGAACGAATGTCACGGTGAAAGGAAGTCAAGCATTGAAGAAGGACTTCGAAGAACGAGTGACAAGCCTCAAGTCCATGTCCTTGGTTGGAAATCCTTTTCCGACAAAGAAAGGAAAATCGTCGAAGAGTGGCTAAGGGATTATTCAGATGTCTTCTTACTGGGTGGCGAGCCATTGGGTTATATAACCTGATGCCAATGAAGTTGGAAACCCAGGACCATCCTCCCATCTTTAGGCGACCCTACAGGGTACCTATTACACACGAGGAGGAGGTAAAGCGACAAATAGCAGAAATGCTGGATCAAGGAGTGATACAGCATAGCCGTTCCACCTGGTCGTTTCCATTGGTAATCGTGAAAAATGGGGAATATGGGTTCCCCTGGACGTCTATTCTCCGCTGCATAGGATATGCAGTGAGGCTCGAGGATACTTGGAGAAGTTGTCGAGCAGAATTCCAAAGGGAAGTTAAATGATATGGGAATAGACAGTGGAAAATTGGGGATATGAGTTCCCCTGGACGTCTATTCTCCACTGCATGGGATATGCGGTGAGGCTCGAGGATACTTGGAAAGTTGTCGAGCAGAATCCCCAAAGAAAGTTAAAGGAAAAGGGAATAGACGAAGAAGAAAATTTGGGGTATGGTTTCCCCTGGACGTTTACTCTACGCTGCAATGAATGTGCAGTGAGGCTCAGCGTGGTTTGCAAGTATCACAGAGCGGAAATCTCAACGGGAAGTTAACACTTTCCAAGGAGGCGGTAAAGTTACTTTTGAGAAATAAAAGTGACGACTAAAGAGTATTACCTTGAAGATAAGATGACATCGGCATGGTGGTTGAGGCAACGAGAACGGGGAGGTTCGTCGGAACAGCCGTTGATTCCTCGCCCGAAACGAAAAAATGGAACAAGTGTCACGGTGAGAAAGAGTCAAATTTCCACAAGTGACTAAGAAGAGATTGAAAACACCTCAAGACGCATGTTCACCGATGTCCGTCGCTCTCAAAGGGAAGAAGACCGACGAGGGAAAGAAAGATTAACTACTACCGTCACCGGTAGAGTACCAGGACCACGTGATCACTAGGAACGAAGAGTGACCACAGGATCCAAAGGGGAAGCGATTGAAGAAAAGAAGCGTAGGGCCCTGAGGCTTTGTGTAGACTATAGACCTTGGGACGTCAATGGCAGCAAGGACAAATATTAAGTACCCATCATTGAGGAAACCTTGGCCAAGTTGCACGGGACTCATTACTTCTCGAGCAGGGATTTACGCTCGGGAATTGGCAGTTGGCCATTCACGACGATAGCATCTCGAAAACTGCCTTCCCCACGGGAAGCGGTCATTTCGAGTTCAGGGTGGTCCCGTTTGGATTGTCCAATAGTCCACCAGTGTTCCAAAGAGTAATGAATTTTATTTTGCCGAAGCAACTGGACAAGGAAGTACAGATTTACTTAGATGACCTCATTGTCCTTGGAAGGTTTTAGAAGGACATGACGAGAGGGTACGACGAGCCTTGGATAGCCTACGCACCCCAACTTAAAGGTAAAGTTGGAAAAATGTCAGTTATTACAGTCCCAGGTGGGGTAATTAGGCCATGTGGTCACCAGGAACGGGGTGAAGCCCCAACAATCCAAAGAAGAGGCCAACCAACAGAAAGGAATTGAAGCAATGTTATATTTGGGCAGAGAGTCATCGTCCGTTCGGACCATAAGCCGTTGAAGTGGCTTCTGAGGGAAGGACACCGAGAGCCCAAATGGAAGACTAGAGCGTTCGGTTATGACATTGCAAGACTGCGACGTTCTCATCGAGTACGTGAAAGGCAAACTCAACAGAGTGGCCGATTGGTTGTCCCGCCCGCCTGGAGTGACGAAGGAGTTTGTGAACGCAATATCCGAACAAAGCGATCATTGATCGCAAGGTAATCGGCAAACAACAGTAGAAGGACGTTGAAATAGCGGCAATTCGAGCAGCCATCGAAGAAGGAAAGGCTTTCAGCTGGTCCGTAACCAAGCCCATCCAGCCGTCGAGAGTCAAACTAGTGAGGAACTTGCTGGTTTACATCGATGCGAACGGAAGAGAGGTCATCGTAGTTCCTAAAAAGTTGAGAGAGCAGCTCATTTGGAAAGCCCACACTGACGTCGGGAGCATTCATCCGGGAGCTGCCGGACTACAGAAATCCTACGGGACCTTTATTTTGGCCAGGTATGGTTCAACAGGTACGGCAGGTAGTCCAAGCGTGCGACACGTGCGCGCGGAACAAATGGACGCGGAAAGTGACTGTGGAAACAATGCCTTGTGTGCGAGGCCACAGTCCTTGGGAACTTCTGCACGTGGACTTAGTTGGTCCCCTTCCTCCGACCGTGGAAGGCAGCCATTATATCCTCACGTGTGTGGATAGTTTCAGCAAATTCACCATACTGGCAGCAATAAAGGACAAGACGGCCCGGGAGGTGGCGGACAAGTGCCATCGTTTGATACGGTGCAAACTGGGTGCCCCTTCAGCAGTAGTATCCGACCAAGGCAAGGAGTTCTGGAACTCTACCTTGCAGGAGCTCTTCAGGGTTTGGGAAGTACGACACCAAAGGACCGCCGCATACCAGCCCCAAAGCAACGGGGAGGTCGAACGTCGGAATAAAGAGTTATGCATCAAACTCTGCATACTTTGTAAAGAAACGGGACGAGACTGGGATAAAATCCTCGACACCGTGGAATTGTCCTTGAACATCAGAGTGCATCGAGCCACGGGGTATTCTCCATTCTTCTTGATGTACGGGCGACCCCCAACGTACCTTCAAAGCTATTTCGCATGCCACAGGAGGCGTGCGGAGCCCGTACAACCCAGAGGAATACGCCGAAGACCGAAAGAGGAGTCTGAGCCGAGTAAATATACGAGAAGGCTAACGGAATCAAGGAATTGAAGCCGTTCGAAGAGAAGGCGCCCCATGGCTTGGTGTACATTGATTACCCGCGACCGGGCAGAGGCAAGTTGGAGCCCCGGTACGAGGGTCCCTACATCATCATCGAACAGAAGACTCCAGTCACTTATCTCCTGCGTCACATGATCACTGGACATCAGATAGTGATCCATCGAGACCGCATCCGCCGCAGCATCGATGCCCCATGGGACGTTGAGCGACAAGGCGGGGCGGACGACGCAGGGGATGAGATGGGGGAAGGGCCAACGCCCCTCCTCTCGGGAGCTTCGCCCTCGACACCGGAGAAACATCAACAGGGGAAGTGAACCGGAAGGCGCCTCCCGCCCCCTGGCAGGACCGAGCGGCGGAACGAGGACCGCCGGGCGCTTCCGAACTACTTCCTCACGGAGAGCTTCGCCCAGGACAGGGAGAAACATCGACTAGGGGAGGTGAACCGGAGGGCGCTTCTTGCCCGCTGGCAGGACCGAGTGGCGGAATGGGATCCGCCGGGCGCCTCCGAGCTACTTCCTCCCCGAGAGCTTCGCCCAGGGAACGGAGGAACATCGACCCGTGGAGGTGAACCGGAGTGCACCTCCTGCCCCCTGGCAGGACCGAGTGGCGAGCAGGAGCCGCCAGGTGCTTCCGAACTACCTCCTCGCGGGGACCTTATGGGAATAGGGTCCCCCGGAGAAAGCAGACAGGCTGCTTTCCCAGGGCCACCGTTTGAGCGTCAGTATGCTCTTAGGCCCCGACCTCGAGTACACTACGAGGAACCCGAGGATGACTAAAATTAAGTGTGTCAGTGTTGGTGTCCCAATAAAGGGGACAAATAAAATCTATCAGTGATAGTGTCCCAATCAAGGGGACAAGTAAATGGAAAGTTTTTGTGAGTAAAGTGATAATACCCGACCCTAGTTAAGAAAGTTTGCATCGGAGTGCAAAATGAAAGGAGGGGAGGGATGTCGTAACCATGAAGTTGCAGGCAGAGATCTTTTATAAAATAAGTGAAGGAATGTTAATCTTAAGATTTCGTGGTGTACATCTCTGAACGCAGTGTGGTTTGGTTTTTAAACGTTCATGAACGAATAAATCCGAAGTGTTTCAGATTGTTTAAAGTTGTTCTATCTTAGTTCGGATTATCAGAGAAGTAATAAAACCAAACCACGTGGGGACAGAGGTTTATCACCGAGACCCGACCCCAGCGAGAAGGGTAATCCAACGGATTTGGACGTACGTGCAAATGCGTGGTTTCCTCTTTCGCTAGGTCGAAGATTTTAATATCTCTTTTGCATGATGGTGTGACTTTTGTAAGACAGATTCGAAGACGCTGCTAAAGTTGAACCACGAGGGGGTCATAAACTTAGGGCTTCGAATCTGTTAACGGTATTTAAATGTATTTTGGGAAGAAGGAGGGGTCTATACTCGGAAATCAGGTCCAGCTCCAATCAGGGGGCCCAGGATCCTGGGAAACGTAGTAAAGACGCCTTCTTTCCCTCTTGTATGGGTAATAGCCTTCTGGAGGGACGATCTTAGGAAAACAAATGATTTGATAGGTTTGCAGAATATTGGAAGGCGGGGTCCTTCAAATTTGTAAAGTAAATTCGAAAATTGTTAAGTCAGTTGTAGTCGTTCCTCCTTGAAGTTAACTGTGGTTAAACAAACCCCCTGTAGACTTGTGGTGTAAGAAAACTTAAAACTGAAAGAATCAATTGTCACTAAATTAAAAATTAAGAACTTATAGTTCATGAAATTCGTTTACGCGGAAATTTGAGCATAATCATTTAATTGTTAGCGACCTAACCGAGAACTTGATTGTATCTTAATTTAGTTAACCAACGGACCAAGAGTTTTGTGAACTTTCCATTAATTTAATTTGGCTCCACTTAAATAAGAAATAGGGTACGTCTGGGCCCTAGTTTCCTGAATCCGTCAATTTGGGTTCGAAGAAAGTCCCGTTATTGATATTGTAGTTGCAAAGCTTTGGACGGGCCGTAAATCTACGGTCCGTACGCAGCACAAGTGGGAGTAAGTTTTGTCTCCTGCCATAGTAAGTAAATTAATTCTTTGAATATCTGGGTCGAATTCGACCACTTCATTTCTTGTTATTTATTTTTGTTGCACTAAAATATAAAACCCCTCGATCTATAAATTATTTCTTCAGATAACTGTTAATCTTTTCTTTAGATTTATCATTGTTGATCAATTTATCGATTTAAATTCATCAAACGGTGAACTTTGTCTTTGAAGTTAAGATTATTGTATTGACTGAAATTTTATATGTAATTCAGAATAAACTATTAAATGCATGTACTGTGTCGAGTAACATTTAATAAAATTTATAAGAGGGCGTGTGTTGTTTTAAATACCTTGTGATAGACCCCTCTTGTTAGCTGGGGAAAATTAACGTTCAAAGTAGGCTTGTGGAAAGCCGAAGGAACCTAGCCTATCAATTTAAAGGGCCATCCGTCTTGGGTAGGCCGAATAATCCTGAACGAAAATAAGAGGTAAAATCACCGGGTACGCCCAACTTAAAGGGTGCCCGTGAAGTGAATTAAAGTCAGAGAATGGGCGTTCAATACCATAAATAAATATACGGATTGGGCGCGTACGTCACTGTATTACGTTAAATAACTACCAATTGTAGATTAACCTTGTCTAACAGTCATTTTGATTTGTTTATGCATTTTATTTTAAGTGTCTGGTGTTAATTCTAAATATCAAATTCTTGAAGTAAGAATCAATGTCTCAAGTGTCATTTCCCTAAACAATTATTCATGATTGCCAAAATTTCATTGTTGTATTGTAATTGGTTTATTAAGATCTGTGACGAATATATTATTATTGTAAAAGGTTTATAATTATCCCCCTACACGAATTGACAGAGAAATAAGAATATATAATCAGTGATATATAGAACCTTGGGTTAAATCTATATGATGTGGTTTAAAGGAAAACAGACTAAAATAAAGGTATAATTCATACCATAAATATAAAGTAATAAACCCACGTCATATAACAATATATATATATATATATATATATATATATATATATATATGTTCACTTCACAGTTAGAAAAAATTAATGTTTTTATTTGGATAACATTGTTATTATTATTATTATTATTATTATTATTAGTAACATTTTATCCATTTAGTCCCTTAAGATGGTATTATTACTGTCTGCCGTATAAATGCATTACTAATTATTTTTCCACTACTGAATGTAATATGCTTTAGTAACCCATGAAAATGTATAGTAAAGAATGGATACAGTACAAGCCTTAGAAATACAAACACTTTTACATTAGTGGGTATTATAATAACTAATTAATAAAAGGTATAAATTGGAACAGATATGTATATTCTACGATTAAAAGTGATTTTTGTTTAAATTTACTTTTAATTCAGTTATACTTCATCTAAAGAAATAGTTCACGAAGAGATTCTCAAAAGAGGCCTAGCCTAGAAAATTGAAAACGTAGCATACCCAGTATTCAAAAGGTTTGACTTCATATTCAGTTTGAAGGATATCTTGGGGGTTATTATAGGCCCTGTTGTACCAATGAATTGTGGTATCACTAAAACTTGTTGAGCATTTTTCCAAACCAAGGTAAGATAAATTAACGTGAGTTTTTCGTCATCAGTTTTGGGGTATGCTTTGTTTTAACTGTCATTGTCCCATCAAAGAGCATCATATCTTCACCAAATTTAGTAAATACAATAATACCATACTGAAACATAATACCATTTGATTATTTTCAAAAGAATTTAATTTTTTTTTTTTTTTTTGCAAAATATGTATGTTTTATGAAAATATTGTCAGTTTTCGTTTGCATTTGTTAACAATTTGGAAAATGAAAACAGAAACTTTTCCCTTCATATTTAAAACTAAAATTTTAATTTAGAAAAGGATATTGAAAGGTGAAATGAATATTTGAGTCAGAAATTGTGGAGTAACTATATGTTACTGATGCAAATAACTTAACTTTTTAAGCTTTTGTTTTCATAACGAGTTGTAGAAATGAAATGATAAAGTTCATTCACAAAAAGATCAAGATATTCGTTTGTTATTATTGATTGAAGACAGTAATATCATCTTAAGCATCCAACTAGCTATAATAAAATGCATGATTATTACTTAAGAAAACAGATAAGTGTAAATTGCCCCTAGCATAGTGATCTAAAATAACAAAATGTCAAACTTTGGAAAAATTTATTCAGTCCGTATCTATAACGAGCATAATATTGTTTAATCATCCCTTCTGAATCAGAATCAATGTCATCAGTAACTCCTCGAATATTTTCGCATAGTTCACCAGCCATGCAGATGCCTGCTTCCGTACATACGAGATTATTGGTTCGGCAATAACACAAATTAACGCATTTGCAGGCTGACCATTTTACATCAGCAAGACGTTAGTTCGACAAGACTGCTAGGAACAGGTTCCTTTGACATCAAAAGGGGGATAAGCTGCCCGTTATCAATCTTCCATCCGTAACCCTCAGGAGATGGCATATTCTGCTGTGCCTCCAATGATCTTTCCCAGGTTAATGACTCAAAGTTGACTCTTTCCAGATGATGTTTTAAACAATTAGATATACGAGGGAGATCTTCATTCATTTGTCTCTTTTGACGGAACATCCAGTAACGTGTGTGCTGTCGCCTGAAGTGTCTACTTTCTTGCCATTGTACAATGCGCAAAGAAGCTTCTCGCAGTTCATCACAATATCTGCGGACAATTCAATACTTTCTCGGAGTTGGGACAAAGTTTCTTGGTAGTCTGCTGAAGCTCTTACAATTTTTAGGCACTTCTTCTTTCCAATACCACAGAATGAAATCTTGCTATCACACCCAGTGAAAGGGTGCAATCCTGGAAGAGCCCTGGTCAAAGGGCTACTTGCAATATCGTAGATAGGAATATATCTAAGTTTGTCTTTTGTTCCAGTACGAAACCACAACTCAGGACAATGGAATCTGTCGTATAGATATATGCTCAATACTGCTACATCGGTGTCTGGGGACTGGATTATAACCCTTGGATGATCGTCAGAGGCATTAAGAGCAAGAAATATCATCCGAGTGTCGGTCTCTTCATGGTTACATCGAAGTTTGAAGTTTCTCAGCAGGACGAACAAAGTCGTTCAATAGAATTACTGCAGCCATTCCATTCTTGAATCCACCGGCCAGGATTATCTTACCAAGTGGCAAACTACAAGGACCTTTTTCACACCACGTTTCACTTAGATATGCAGTAAGGTTGGGTTTGTTTACTGGGTTGTTGATATATTTGTCCCACTCGTTTGGTACAGGTTATCTCTATTGGTGTTATGCTGATTTCCTCTACCTTTTTCAAATTTGCCTGTATTATCTGTGTTGCATAGAAGAGAAATTGTGTTGAGCTCATGCTATCACTCTTCAGCTTACTGTGTTCGTTACCTTCTTGTAATCTTTTTCTTGACGCTGCATTTAGGACATTCTGTAAAGGTATGTCACTATACTAAATTAGTTCTGGTTTGAAAGGATTTGAAGGCTGGTGGAAAACAATGGTGTCTTGATAGTGTTTCTGGAGCCTGAACTTCAGCCTTTCAGATCGATAGTTGTCTGCTGGTACATCTCTTTTCTCTAGATAATATTTGTACCGTGTTAATATGAAATTCATAGTATACGCTTTATTGTCCAATATTCTTTGATGTATCTCTGCTACCAAATTTTGGAATGCTTCAGAGAACATATCTTCATTCTCTGGTTCTTTGTATAACTTGCGCTCTACATTTCTTGCAACATACTGACCTTTGCACACTTGGTGGTACTTGGCTTCTGCAGCTATTAGGTTAACCTCTTGTATTCTAGTCAGCATAGCAAAATCATTTCTGTCCTTTGCTGTCTCTAGGATTGTATTACAAGCTGAGAATGTTGCAAATTATACTTTTTAACTTTTTTTATGAGTAACTTTCTGGCGAAACATACACAAGGACCAGTCATTGTTTGTTATGAGTGACTTGAAGATCTTGGTGTTGTGAATTCATCCTCTTTACTACTTTTGTCATCCATAGGAACTGGAGAAGGGGTCATGGATCGCCCAGTGAACTTCAAGTTGCGTAAACTTGTGTATTTGGCCTAACGAATTCTGTCTCAAACAATGCAGAGCTTGGTGAGATTGCTTAAATTTTGTTATCTTGTGTACATTTTATCTCTTTGTTTTGTATCCTCGATAAATTTTGATATGCTAATTTCAGATGATCTGCTTACAGTTTCATTGGTGTTTGCTTGACATATTAAACATTTATTCCAGTCTGTTCTCTTTGTTCCTTTCTCAGGTAAGATATGAAAAGCGGCCTCCTCGTTACATTCCTCAGTATCCATTTTTATCTGAAATATTTATATAAATATATTAATTTATATATGTAAATAAAGTTTGTATTTGCAATACAAACTCATTATTATATATATATATACATATACAGGGCGTCCCAAAAAAATGTATACACACTTTAAATAATTATAAAGGCAGTGTTTATTAAAATACATTTCATTTTCAAAATGTAATAGAATCTACAGACATTATTTAATTGTTTTGTCAACGCCTGTTTTCAAACTGACGTCCGTTCTGGTCCAGGCACTGCTGATAACGCGAAGCAATGGAATCGCAAACATCACGAAACATTTCGTTTGGTATTTGTGTGCATTCTCGTTCAATGGCTGCTCTCAATTCAGCGACTGTTGCAGGTTTTATAGCGTAGACTTTGTCTTTTAAGTATCCCCATAAAAAAAGTCTAGTGGTGTGAGGTCTGGTGAACGCGGAGGGTATTCTACGAAACCCCTTCGTCCAATCCACATCCACATCGTGCCAAGTACCACTCGCAATACTCCACTCTTCGGTCCGATCATCTTCATTAATAGCATGGACTAATCTTGGAATGTAACTTTTCCATTGACAGCGCTCAAAATGCGTTGGACAGACGATTCTGAGATTCCTACCTCACGACTCGCTTGCCGCACGATTTTCTGGACTTTGGTGATACGTTTCCAGTACTCTTTCTTGCTTTGTGGGGCTTGTCGATGTCCGTGGTCTTCCGGAACGCTTCTTGTGGACATTCTGAACAGTTCCATCGGCTTCAAACTTATCTCTAATTCGAGTGATGGTAAGTCGCGTTGTGATCTGTTTGAAACTCCCTCCTAAACTGTCTTTGCACTTCAACTGCGTTTTCACACTTCCAGTAGCAATTTTTAGAATGAATTTCCTTTGTTCAAAGCTTAGTCTGACTGCCATTATTAATTCTAATGGGTTTAACTTGGAAAGAAAGAAACATCAATTGAGCTATCAGCTGTTAAAGTGTGTATACATTTTTTTGGGACGCCCTGTATATATATATATATATATATATATATATATATATATATATACACACACACACACACACACACACACACACACACATATATATATATATATATATATATATATATATATCAGGAATGGGAAATCGAAATCTTTTTCGATTCAAATTCGAATCCGATTTTCACGCAATTAGAAATATAGATTCGAATTCGGATTCAAATTTTTCGGTTTTTATCTATTCGAATTTTTTTCCGATTCGGATTATTTCTTTTTCGATTTCGATCCGATTCGAATCCGATTCGGATCCAGGCCTAATTTTTCTTGATTTTTACGAGTTCATTTAATCAAATTATACCTATCATCGTTGTTTTAGTCAAGGGGGCTATTATTAATAAGTTTCATTTTTAATAAATAATACAGATAATTCTCAGTCTATTAACGATCTAAGTAATAACTTTAGATTTACTCTTAATAAGGTGCAAAAAAAAATCATTCATATAAGCTAATTTATTAAACAATTAAGGCTCATATATACAAGAAATATTAATTATAGCATACATAAAAATTAAAAAATGATAATAATACTTTAAGAAATATATCCACTGTATAGATACAAATTTACAAATTAAAATTAGCCCTGACAACTAAGATATTTTCAATGTTCGAAGGCAAAAGGTTATTTCTTTGAAGAGCGTGTGAAATTGTCACTCTCGGACAATACCAAAATTTAAGGATTAGGATTAGCACCTTAATGGATGGAGTATAGGATTAGTATGATTTTTGTCCGAGCAAACAGATTCTCGGAAAGGTTAGTCTTTACCTGTGGTGAAACCGGAAACGTTAATAAGCCTTATAAGTTATTTATAAGTTATACCAAATTTTTAAAATCCGGATCCATATTTTTTATCGATTTGAATTCGAATTCGGATTCATCGTTTCTTTTCGATTCGGATTAAAATTTCGATTCAGATCCGCGCCCGTTTTTCGATTCGAATTTTTTTTCGATTCAGATTTCTCAAAAAATATCGATTAATTCCGATTATCGATTCGAATCCGATCCGATTTCCCATCTCTGATATATATATATATATATATATATATATATATATATATACACACACACCGGGTGTCCGAGAATTATCTGTACAATTTTTGGCTGTTATTAAAAGTCAACCATGAAGTGTAGAAATTCCAGTGTTGTCCCATTTTACAGAGAAACTCATTAATTTTTTTCTGATAACAAGTTTTGACAAGTTTTTTCTTTTTTGTACGCGGGTGACAGACATTGATGATTTAAAAGCAAGAATCACAGCTGCTATTGAGCGACTTGATGTGGATATGCTGCAGCGTACATGGCAACATTTGGATTATCGATTGGATGTTTTGCGAATCACTGATGGTGCACATATCGAATGTTTGTAACAACGTTACTTTAATAAAAGAAACTTTTGAAAATACAGATTCTAAATAATCTTGTTTAAGAATTTTACGTGTGTTATCAAGAATTTTATTAAAAGATGAAATTGTACAGATAATTTTCGGACACACTGGAATTTCTAAAAAACTTGTCAAAACTTGGTATCAGAAAAAACTTAATGGGATTCTCTGTAAAATGGGACAACACTGGAATTTCTAGACTTCATGGTTGACTTTTAATAACAGCCAAAAATTGTACAGATAATTCTCGGACACCCTGTATATATATATATATGAAAAATTATTTCACGAAAGTGACACGTGAAAAGTATTTATGATGAATAAAACCACGAAGGAAAAAGAAACACAAAGGGGTGCTCAAGCGCTTTCGTCTAATGACATCCTCAGGAACACTGGAGTGAAAGGACAGATCAAGGCAATATATAGGTTACAAAAATAAACATACATACATACATATTCACATATATATACATATATATATAATACATATATATATATATATATAAACATATACATATATATAGTAAGCATCGAAAAAAATTGTGGGAGGAGCCAACATTTATATGGTCACAGAAGAATAAAGAAATAAAAATAAATATAAATATAAATTGAGAAAAAATTAATTACAAAATAGTGCCTTAGTGATATATATGTCACAGCCTAAATAATCATAAAGAAATAAACAGGCAAATAAAAAAACCCATAAATACATATACATACATATATATATATATATACATATATATACACATATATATATATATATATATATATATATATATATAAAGACACTTTTAGCACTTTGGCCGACCTTCCATATAAATTCAAATGGCTTTTTTATGGAACAGGTCACAAAAGAATAAAGAAATAAAAATAAATATAAATATTGTAAGTGGAGTCTACCAATTCAAGCTCAAGAGGGAGGTTTTACAATCGATTTAATAGATGCTGCCAAATTGATATATATGTCACATTATTAAAAAATAAAAATTGAAAGATAAATTTTAAGAGAGGCACACCAATTTATAAGGGAAAAATTACCACATATGCATATTATAGTCACAAACGAATACAAAAATACAAGTAAATATAAATTGGAAAACAAAATGATCCCTAGATGATATTAAAGAACAATAAAATATATATACGACATATTTACGGTATATATACGAAATATAAACGCAATATATACAGAATATATATATATATATATATATATGCATAAGGGAAAAAAAATTACCAAATTTGTTTTTATAATTATTGTCTGAGAAAACGGTAGGTCGCAAAAGAATAAAGAAATAAAAATAAATATAACTTGAAAAAATTACAAATAATACACGTACACATATATACCCGCATACCCAAATAATATATACATATACACACATATATACAAACACACACACACACACCCACACATATATATATATATATATATATACAAGCTTGACCTTCACGAAATGAGAAATCATCCCGCAGAACCTTTGTGAGGTTGTAAGGTAAGGTAAGGTACATACACATATACATATATATATATATATTTAACTGCATACATACATACATACATACATATACACACATACATACATACATATACACACATATACATACAAACACATTTAACTGCAATGACCACACACATACGCACATACACATACATACATACACATACACTCATACAGCAAAAAATTGAAAAATAAAATTGTAAGGGAAACAACAGACAAAAACAAATTTTTTACCAAAGATTTAACAACCTGCCCTTTTTGTTTAAATCCATTCTGAAGGAATTCAGAGCAACGGGATCAAGTTGAAACAGACCTTTACTCATGTTAAGGTTATTTGTAAGTTGAATTATAGCCGACTCAAGAATATTTCTATTAACAATGTTGCTAGAGTGAAACAAAACTGAAACATTATTCCAATCAATACAATGGGATAACTCTGACAAATGGACAAAAAGGGCACTGGACAACTGTCCCGTTCTAACGGAATATTGATGCTGTTTTACACGCGTTTGCAAATCCTTTCCCGTCTGACCTATGTAAAAGGAATCACATTGCTTACACCCAATTTTATAGATAATGCCTAAATTGGAAAATATCAACGGTATTGGAAGTGAGTTGTGTTACCCATCTGCGTTCATGGAATCTTGTCTTAATAAGGCTAAACGAACCTTCTATCGTGTGAATAATAACACTCGCACCTTGTCAAAGAATATTTTAGTACTTCCATTTTTCCCGGGCTTCTTAGGCATTGCTAATGTACTTAAACTTTTGGATATCAGTGTAGTTTTTTCATATAACAATATTGTGAAAAACATCATAGTAAAAAATAGCCCTACCAATAATTTAGGCATTATCTATAAAATTGGGTGTAAGCAATGTGATTCCTTTTACATAGGTCAGACGGGAAAGGATTTGCAAACGCGTGTAAAACAGCATCAATATTCCGTTAGAACGGGACAGTTGTCCAGTGCCCTTTTTGTCCATTTGTCAGAGTTATCCCATTGTATTGATTGGAATAATGTTTCAGTTTTGTTTCACTCTAGCAACATTGTTAATAGAAATATTCTTGAGTCGGCTATAATTCAACTTACAAATAACCTTAACATGAGTAAAGGTCTGTTTCAACTTGATCCCGTTGCTCTGAATTCCTTCAGAATGGATTTAAACAAAAAGGGCAGGTTGTTAAATCTTTGGTAAAAAATTTGTTTTTGTCTGTTGTTTCCCTTACAATTTTATTTTTCAATTTTTTGCTGTATGAGTGTATGTGTATGTATGTATGTGTATGTGCGTATGTGTGTGGTCATTGCAGTTAAATGTGTTTGTATGTATATGTGTGTATATGTATGTATGTATGTGTGTATATGTATGTATGTATGTATGTATGCAGTTAAAATATATATATATATATGTATATGTGTATGTACCTTACCTTACCTTACAACCTCACAAAGGTTCTGCGGGATGATTTCTCATTTCGTGAAGGTCAAGCTTGTATATATATATATATATATATGTGTGGGTGTGTGTGTGTGGTTTGTATATATGTGTGTATATGTATATATATATTTGGGTATGCGGGTATATATGTGTACGTGTATTATTTGTAATTTTTTCAAGTTATATTTATTTTTATTTCTTTATTCTTTTGCGACCTACCGTTTTCTCAGACAATAATTATAAAAACAAATTTGGTAATTTTTTTTCCCTTATGCATATATATATATATATATATATTCTGTATATATTGCGTTTATATTTCGTATATATACCGTAAATATGTCGTATATATATTTTATTGTTCTTTATATATCATCTAGGGATCATTTTGTTTTCCAATTTTATTTACTTGTATTTTTGTATTCGTTTGTGACTATAATATGCATATGTGGTAATTTTTCCCTTATAAATTGGTGTGCCTCTCTTAAAATTTATCTTTCAATTTTTATTTTTTAATAATGTGACATATATATCAATTTGGCAGCATCTATTAAATCGATTGTAAAACCTCCCTCTTGAGCTTGAATTGGTAGACTCCACTTACAATATTTATATTTATTTTTATTTCTTTATTCTTTTGTGACCTGTTCCATAAAAAAGCCATTTGAATTTATATGGAAGGTCGGCCAAAGTGCTAAAAGTGTCTTTATATATATATATATATATATATATATATATATGTGTATATATATGTATATATATATATATATATATGTATGTATATGTATTTATGGGTTTTTTTTTTTATTTGCCTGTTTATTTCTTTATGATTATTTAGGCTGTGACATATATATCACTAAGGCACTATTTTGTAATTAATTTTTTCTCAATTTATATTTATATTTATTTTTATTTCTTTATTCTTCTGTGACCATATAAATGTTGGCTCCTCCCACAATTTTTTTCGATGCTTACTATATATATGTATATGTTTATATATATATATATATATGTATATATATATATATGTATATATATGTGAATATGTATGTATGTATGTTTATTTTTGTAACCTATATATTGCCTTGATCTGTCCTTTCACTCCAGTGTTCCTGAGGATGTCATTAGACGAAAGCGCTTGAGCACCCCTTTGTGTTTCTTTTTCCTTCGTGGTTTTATTCATCATATATATATATATATATATATATATATATATATATATATATATATATATATATATATATATGATACACACAGACAGTGCATGGAACAAGGAACTCTTCTGGGATAATTAAATCCACTATAGTCCGAATAAGTAATGGTAAATGACAAATACCATAGTTTTTCTTTTTCATGATGCTAGCCCGACGTGGGCAACGGGTCACTCGCAAAGAGGTCCCATAAATATAGCTTCCTCACCAGCTATCTGCAAAGCAGACAGGATCCAGCTTTGGGACATGGATCTAGGGTTTAAAGCACCTAGCCATGCTACATTTAGAACCTCAATATAAGCAAAAGACTCGCTGCCTTCACGTCAGATTGAATGCATCAAAGAAAAAGTGGACGCTCAATTCTGCCAGTTGAGGTTTAAGTTTTGGTTTTTGGCTAAAAATATAATAGTTACCCCTTTTTCTTTTTCTTTGATGCATTCAATCTGACGTGAAGGCAGCGAGTCTTTTGCTTATATTGAGGTTCTAAATGTAGCATGGCTAGGTGCTTTAAACCCTAGATCCATGTCCCAAAGCTGGATCCTGTCTGCTTTGCAGATAGCTGGTGAGGGAAGCTATATTTATGGGACCTCTTTGCGAGTGACCCGTTGCCCACGTCGGGCTAGCATCATGAAAAAGAAAAACTATGGTATTTGTCATTTACCATTACTTATTCGGACTATAGTGGATTTAATTATCCCAGAAGAGTTCCTTGTTCCATGCACTGTCTGTGTGTATCATAAAAAACTCAGGGGACCATTCTGAGTTCATTCCCATATATATATATATATATATATATTATATAATATATATATATATTAATATATATATATATATATATTAGTAGATTGTCCATACATGTGACAAATATGATGGAGATAGATGAATTATTAAAGGAGTTATGAGGTTTTAATTAAACCCTACCCTTAAATACAATACTCTCATTTGACACCGTACTATGTAATACAAAACCTCTCGTACAAAATTATCTATACCACAATTCTTTAGTACAACAGGGCTGAAATAGTTCCTAAGACACCTAGGAAGCATGCCCAAGTATGGGCACTGGGTGTGCTACGTCAGTATTTTTTCATGGATCTCCTCTTGGACTAAAAATGGTTATTGTTCGAATTATATTCCATGTATCAATAAATTTTGTGAAAAAGATAGTTTTTATTTTTGGCTTATGATTAGCTTATAAATTTAATATTATGTTACTGAATAAATATTACTTCTATACGATTAATATGTTTATTGTTTAATACTCAGTATCATAAAAGTTTTAACTAACTTTAATTTGTTTTAATTTGAAAATGTTTAAATTAAAAATTTCACACATTTTTTACATATGTTTAGGCAGTTGCAAATAAATTATATCTATAACCCCATGTATATGTGTGTATGTGTGTGTGTGTGTGTGCACGCGCGCGCGAGTTTAAAGGACATGGAGAGGAAGAGTGAGACCCTTTGAATTTGAGAAACACAAAAGCGTCATTGCAAACCATGATTTGCAAGAAGCATCAAATGGGACATCAATTGGTCTCTGCGATGCTTTTTCCTCTCTTTGTACCACGGGTAATTGAAGTGTTTTGTTCCCACATAAATGTCACTGATTGTAATTACCACAATTGCTGTACTTATTCTTTGAGGGTTTTTTTTTTAGGAGTTTCAGGGCAAGTACGAACGCTTCCCTCTTTGACGTTAAATGCTTTTAATGTAAACAACCATTAATATTTGCTATTTTTTGTATTTGTTTTGTTTTTCAAGTGTTTTTGCTTGCATTTATGACTTGTTTATGTAATTAATTATAGCTATTATAAGACGCTACCTGGAGGTTTAAATCTGTTCGTTAGGTTTATTTTTTGTTCGCCAATCGTTCCGAAAAAGAATGTTTCACCGATTTTGCCGTTATCGTATACGTTTCTATAAATATGAAACGACTCCAATAACATTAGAAATTTGAAGTTTGCACGTTGAAATATATACTACGTACGTTTTTTATTTAAGTATTTAAAAAATTCCATTTCTGTAGACCGCTTATTTCAATAATTTTCATATTCTCAAAATTAGTGAAAAATTGAGATAGTCATTTTTGTGATAAAGAATTTATAATAAACATTATAAAGAAAATTTCCGAAATAAAAAGAAATATAAAACTTTTACCAAAGAGAAGATATTAAATTTCATCGTATCTATTTTGGTAAGCAGCTTTTAGTGTGTCGATTTCTTAATTGCGGAGGAAATGACGATACACTCTTGAGCAGGGATTTCCCGCGTGGTCGGGAACGTCGATATAAGGTCGTGTCCAGCATATAAGGTAACAATGCTTATAGTGAGAGTCTATTTATTTACAAAACTATTGATATAAATACAAGTCAAAGGTCCCTATGTACGCTACTTCTTCGCAGTCTCCAATTCTGTTGAGAGACTTGCCCCAACATAACATTAATGATTCGATGCGAGCACTGTAAAAATGTGATTCCTACTCATTGAGCCAAGAGATCACGTCATGTTTCACCTTATCGTCTTTCACGTTGGGACGCGGGATTTCAACATAAGCCTTGTTACGTTATTTAATGAACACTCCTCGTATATACATTTGAGAGATTAATTTTTTTTTCTCACTTTGAATCTATTTTCGTTTGTCTGAATTTCTCTTTTCTCACCTTATCTCCAACAAAATAGGAAAATACCCGTTCCTTTTTATAGGTTGTTTCCTCGCGATTAACAAGGTTAGAGATCGTTGCATTCCCATTTCTGGAAAATTTCTTTCACGAACGACTTTTTAGCTCGTATGCGTTTCGAATTTTCTTTCCATGTTTATAATTATAATAATTAATGTCAAATTTATTGAAATTTATCGCATTTACGGAGCAAGATTTCGTATTTTCACCGCCCAATAAATATACTTATAAAACATTTAAAAGCTTATTTCTAACGCTGTATTCCAAGATATACATATTTCTGAATAGGGTGAATCAGAACTTATTAATCGTAAAAAGAAAAACAAAGTAAAAATAGAACAGGAACATTCCTTATTTGGTCGATATTCATATTCGGTATGATTACTAAAACATTCCACATTCAAAGACGTTCAAGAATATATGAGGGGTCCCGCGTCTTAAGGTACCTAAGCGCCAAAATTAAAATTCATCAGAAATCACCTTTAAAGTTCAGCAATATTCTGGCAATATTATCCGTTATTAATTGAGCTAGAACGTTCATTTTGGGCTAAATTAGAGTTCTACGTATGCTAATAAAGATGTTGATGAGTTTTCGGAATAGATTTTCATATTTTATATTTTATATATATTTTTTTAATTTTTGATTTTCTTACTATGCCGAACTTTAGGTGAACTTTTGGCTGGCGATAGAGGTGAAAAAAGTAGTTCGCTTCATAAGGTTTTCAACCATACTTCTAGTGTCGTAAGGTCGTTATAACCCAAACCACGCGATAGAGGAAGGGTGAAAATAGTGATATCCATCAAAAACACATTTTCGCCTGTGGTGGCGCTTAGGTACCTTAAGAAGCGCGACCCCTCATATAGAAACTAAACAGACAAATCTTTCGTTTTTGAAGTGAAATCGGAGGTACCGCAGACGTACAACATATTAACATTGGTTTAATTTAATTATCATTGTGCAAACAAGAGTAGATGTTGGTCTGTTTTAAGATATATAATTGTTTTAAAGTACAAATTCAGGTGGTTATAAAAGTAACAAAAATTTCTTTCATGTTTTTCATATATATATATATATATATATATATATATATATATATATATATATATATATATATATATATATATATATATATATATATATATATATATATATATACATACATATATATATATATATATATATACTGTATATACACACAGTATATATATTAAACACAGACCGTGCATGGAACAAGGAACTCTTCTGGGAAATTACATCCACTATAGTTCGAATAAGTAACGATAAATGACAAATACTATAATTTTTCTTTTTCATGATGGAAGGCCCAACGTGGGCACCGGGTTACTCGCAAAGAGGACCCAAAATATTGCTTCCCTCACCAGCTATCTGCAAAGCAGATAGGATCCAGCTTTGGGACAGGATCTAGGATTTACAGCTTACACCTAGCCTACTACATTCAGAACCTCAATATACACAAGAAACTCGTTGCAGTCACGTCGGATTGAATACATCAAAGGAAAAGGGGCAACTATGTATTTTTAGGCAAAAAACAAAACTTAAACTTCAAACGGGACATTGAGCGTCCACTTTTCAAGGCACATAACACGTCCGTTTCATATACACAAACTCAGAATGGTCCCCTGAGAAACTCATATGTTAAACACAGACCGTGCATAGAACAAGGAACTCTTCTGAGAAATTACATCCACTATAGTTCGAATAAGTACTGATAAATGACAAATACTATAGTTTTTCTTTTTCATGATGGAAAGCCCAACGTGAGCACAAGGTTATTCGCTAAGAGGCCCCAAAATTTGGGGCCTCTTTGCGAGTAACCCGGTGCCCACGTTGGGCTTTCCATCATGAAAAAGAAAAACTATAGTATTTGTCATTTATCAGTACTTATTCGAACTATAGTGGATGTAATTTCCTAGAAGAGTTCCTTGTTCCATGCACGGTCTGTGTTTAACATATAAGTTTCTCAGGGGACCATTCTGAGTTTATATATATATATATATATATATATATATATTAAGGTGGTCCAAAAAAACAAAAGAACAAATTTCCTTTCTCCACAAGGATATTTTTATTTCTTTATACATAACTGAAAATCACACAAAATATTTTCCCCAAGAAACAGTATTTAGGGGTCGCCCCATGTGGAATCCATAAATCAGGGGCTCACGCAGCAGAAAACAGTTATGCACTTGAAAAACTATGACATTAGAGCCGCCTTTGATGGAGTCGGGAGCTTCTTTCGGTGGTTTGCCACCAGTCGAAAAAGGAACTGTTTCTGCTCTTCGTTCTTCGTCAGCGTGTTGTATTTTTGGATCAGGCTGATACCCCGTTTCGCCGTGTCGTTTACTACTTCCATCCGAGAGGACAGTAGTATAGCCGCAAAAAGGTAGAGTGCAGGAATGTTGCAATGTTGCAAGAGATAATGATCAATCTTGCAAAGGGGTAGGGGTTTGAAAGGGGGGTGGGGGTTGCAAAGGGGATGGGGTTATGCAACAACTCAATGTTGCAAAGGGGGTGGGGGCTGCTGCAGGTGCAACAAGGGGTCATGAAACTTGGAGGCGGCGTTATGCCCCAAGAGAAAGAGAGGAGAGAAAGGAAGAGAGGTGTTCACCTGGCAGGAGCCAAGTGCACACTAAGACTTCAGCAGAGTGGCTGTTGTCTTATAGGCCCCTAATCAGCCAGTTGGCTTAGAAGGAGCCAAGGGGGGGAGGAGTACACCTAAAGGGGGGAGAGGGGAGGGATCTTCTGGGGGAGAAGGGAGGATGACCTCCCCCCAAAGGGGTTGCCTTAGCCTAAGAGAGAAAGGATAGACGGAGGAGGACTTTGGGGGGGACAAGGTGGGATGTCCTAACCCCCCAAAGGAAAACTAAGCTAAGTCTTAACCTAAGAAGGGAAGGAGAGAGTTCTTTATTCGGCCGAAGTTCGCATCAAACTACCAGCTCCGAAGCCAAGCTGGTCTTATATAGATGATGGTTGAGTTGCAAGATACCATTTTTTATTTTAATTGTACAGGTATACATTATTAGGGTGAGTTGCTAGATACCATTTTAATTCGTTACCAAAGCATACAGACTTTCTCTTGAAAATCGAAATTGACAATAAGAAAATGATTATTAATTAAATAAATAGAATTTGCCTTCTACTACCCAAAAAATAATATAATACGTACAATCGTCAAAATAATAGTTCAGACGAAATAAACACACACACACACACAATTGAACAACTTTCTCCTTACCTTATATAATATATATATATATATATATATATAGAAAGAATCATATTAACTGTGTCTACTTAATTTTGTCATTCCTTATATATATATATATATATATATATATATATATATATATATATATATATATATATATATATATAAACGGATTTTCACCTTAAAGTGAATTAAAACAATATTAACATTAAACAATTCACTAAACAATTGGCTTAGCAAAAGAAATCGTTCCATTAACATTCTCGAATCTATACACACACACACACACACACACACACACACACACACCTCTGTATATATTATGTGAATGAAAATCAGAAAAATGACAAAAGTATATTAATTTAAAGCAAATGAATTTTCTCCTTTTAAGAGAATCAGTTATTAAAACCAATATTAACAATATAAGAAATTAATTATTTAAACGCCGTTTTATTTACTTTCTTTCAGTTATTAAAACGAATCCAAAATATTAACTCTTAGAATAATGTTTTAACATTGTGTTCAGACGAGGAGTGAGCGGAGCAGGTAACCAAGAGATCCAGCAAAAAGGTCCAGCCCGAGGCCTTTTAAAACCGCAAACTGGCGAGAAGGAATTTGGGTCGAACTTTCTCTCTCTCAAAGACTCGCTCTGTCTCTGCAAATCCTTCGCTCGACTCCTTCAATTTGGTCCCTTGCTACTGAAATGTATATAAAATTCTATTTTATTAAATGCGTTGTTTATATGTCTTTACGTTTAATTTGTATGGCATCATCTTCTTAGTTATTGAAATGAATGAATAAAAAATGGAAAGGTATATTATTATTATTATACATTTTTCAAAATTAACACACACACACACACACAGATTTTTTGTCAGAGAAAGTGAGGATCACGCACACGCACACACACACACACACATACACTATATATATATATATATATATATATATATATATATATATATAGGGTGATATGCACAAAGACAAATTTTCTATGTAGTAATAATAATAATTAACTCCTCGTCGAATTGCAAAGATTAAGCTTTTCACCCCGCATTAGACCTACAGTTTAATGTGGAAACCGAATCAGAAATACATCTCGTCAGGGAATGATTGCTCACTCTTTCACATGATCTCGCTGATTTGTTAATTTTGACAATGGTTAAGCTTTTCACTCCGGCCTTAGACCTACAGTTTAACGTGGAAACTGAATCAGAAATACATCTCGTCAGGGAATATTGCTCACTCTTTCACATCATCTCGCTGATTTGTTAATTTTGACAATGGTTAAGCTTTTCACTCCGGCCTTAGACCTACAGTTTAACGTGGAAACCGAATCAGAAATACATCTCGTCAGGGAATCATTGCTCACTCTTTCACATCATAATTTCAACATTTAAAATAACAGGATCATTTGATTATTGATCCGGGAATAGTGTGACTGCAAAATGTGATATGCACAAAAACAATGTAGATTTTTCTCTTTAGTAATAATAATAATAACTAACTCCTGGCCGAATTGTAACAATGGTTAAGCTTTTCACTTTGCCTTAGACCTATAGTTTAGCATGGAATCCGACGTATATAGAGAGAGTTTTGTTCATTCTTTTTTTTTTTTTTAAATAAATAAAGGAATGGATATATTTACAATTTCTTTATTATAAAATCCTCTCGATTACATTAGTGATTATAATTGATCCGGGAATAGTGTGGCTGCAAAATGTGATATGCACAAAAACAATGTAGATTTTTCTCTTTAGTAATAATAATAATCACTAACTCCTCGCCGAATTGTAACAATGGTTAAGCTTTTCACTCTACCTTAGACCTACAGTTTAACGTGGAATCCGAACTAAGCTTCAGCACTGGCGGGGTGGTTATTTATTCACACATCTATGCGAGAATTAAAAATCCACAAGTCAGGAATCTTGGGAAAGCTGTGTTTAGTATGGATGCCAAATAATTTGCTCCTCTCGATTACATTAGTGATTATTGATCCGGGAATAATTTGGCTGCAAAATGTGATAGGCACAAAAACAATGTAGATTTTTCTATGTAGTAATAATATGGGTGCAAAATGTTATATGCACAAACTTTTAAATACTTAGGGTATCCATTTATCTGTCAACCAATGATTCGCGGATTCCTCCGCAAATACGATCATGCTTAAAAAACACACAAAGAAGCTTTCGTTAGCTACAACATCAAATACAATTTTATAATCATTTCCTTTTCAAACGGTTTATTCTTATATATATATCGATGAATTTACGCATACATTTTTAATTAGCTATACGTTTTGGACAGGCTTCAACAAAAGAAGTACAGTGTCACCGGTTTTAAACAGATATTTTAGGAACTTACCCAAAGATATATTGTATAAAATGAAAATAATTATTCCAAGGCTTTTTGTGTTCAGAAATACATCTCTCAGGGAATGATTGCTCACTATTTCACATAATTTCATCGAGATAATTCAAGCTCATATACAGGACCTACATTGTCTATAAGATCTGTGGCGCGTGGGACATGCGGCCTTCAGAAGATGTGAACATCTGCTCTGTGGATCAGTTCAAGAAAATGGATAGGCCGAACCTTGTGATGTAGGATTTTTTTCCATGGAACCGTAACCACTGATACATCCTCGGTACGGATTGCAATACTTATTGAGGTACTTCCTGTCCTTGTATCCCCATCATGTACACCTCCCTCATTGTGTCCGACAACACAGAAACTCATTACAATTTTGTTGCAAGAAGATGCAAAAGTGTAATGACAAAGAACAGCTTCAGAGTTCATTCACACCATGCGTACACTTATCTCGTGTACGCAGTGTACACCTTCCACATTGTGTCCGACACACTATTTTTCTTCTACGCTAGAGAATACACATCTGAAATCCACGGCTTGCACCGCTCAACTGAGTACGCAGGCGTAGAGATATCCCCAGGTAGTAGCAGGAGTAACTTTTTTAGGCGTAAATGGCTTGTTCAGGTTGAGTTGTCAGATACCACTTTTTATTTTGTGTTCAGGTATACATTATTATGGAGAGTTGTCAGATACCACTTTTTATTTTAATTGTTCAGGTATACATTATTATGGAGAGTTGTCAGATACCACTTTTTATTTTAATTGTTCAGGTACACATTATTATGGAGAGTTGCCAGATACCACTTTTTTTAATTGTTCAGGTATACATTATTATGGAGAGTTGCCAGATACCATTTTAATTGTTCAGGTATACATTATTAGGTTGCCAGATTGTACCATTTGTTTAATTAATTCTTAAAAGTTGGCTTAGAATTCCGCTAGTAGGTTTAGAAGTATTTGTACATCTTGCTCCTTCGCACAATCCAATGTGGTTTTAAAAAAGGCAAAGGAGGGGGGAATAGGAAGTTTTTCGGTATTCACCACATCTTGACACTTTGCTGAATACCATTTCATAAACGTTGAACAAACAATATTAAAGGTAGCCATTTTCTTCTACGCGGGCGAATACACGTCTGAGCTCAAGGGCTTACTGCAATCAACTGACCACGCAGGGAATCCCAGGTAGTAGCATGACTCACGTTGCTGGTCTTTCACCTGTGCATACACACACACACACACACACACACACAAAGGAGAAAGTGAAACGCTAATTGAAACATGATTTATTTAATAAACGAAATATTCAAGTTATATATATTTACAAATACGTGTAATAAATAAGTTAACAATAGACACATCAAAGATTATATTCAAGGTGTATATATATATATATTATATATATTTACAGATACGTGTGATAAATAAGTTAACAATTGAAATTACTATGTTAACACAAGAAATAATAGAAAACACAAGAAAAAACAAATGCATAGATTTGGTGATCACAAACAACAGTAACCCAATACTTTAAAGAGTGTATTCTATTAAATACTTTTAGCCTATGTTCACGAATTAATACCGGTTTTAAAATAGATTCAGTTTCCTCAATTCGTCTCTGAAATCTCAATCTGTCCCAAGCGCACTCTTCCCATTGTCCCCTTCTACAGCAATCAGCAACGGGGTAAGTTAGAACGTTGTCACAGAATTTTACTTTTGGAGGGTTTGGTGCAACCCAAACGTTTCCAATTTCATCATTCCATCTTTGGTTCACGAATTTTAACTCTTCTGCAATTTTAGTCTCAGGATTTTTGAGGCAACTTTTTCTTTGTGCTGACAATTAACTGAATTTAAATGATGATGGTACACGGATCTGTTCCGATACTTCTGAATTATTTATATTTGATGGTTATATACGAGAGAATATACGACTATCAAATAAAACGGTAAATGAAGCAGTTGACGTTAAATCTATTTATTTGCTAAAGGAGGTCATACTATTATATATATATCATCCGTGATGTCGATGATGGGGTGCTATACCTCATCGTCATTCCTATAAAATATATAATTAGTTTATATAATACGCAACCTTAAATACAATTTCTTTTATCACGTAGTGAGTTACACTGTGCATGAATGAGTACGTACAAACTAGATTAATAAAAACGCTTTTACTAAGAAGTCGAGACGAAGACCGTCTGGAGTGAGTTTATAGAAATTCAAGGATTCCAAGTTGATCACGAGAGAAGTTATGTAGTCATCTTCCATGCTGCAAAATCTCTTCGTCCGCTGACTGCTCAGAACACCGACAAGAGGTGAGATCGAATCCACATCATCACAAAATTTTAGAGTCGCTAAAATAACAGCCTGAGCATTTTTCCTGTTCTAAATTATCTTTGATTCGTTTTGGTAAAATTGAGTAAACTGCTGCCTTTGTTTCCTGATCAGAAACTCCCCGCCTTTTTCTGGTATGGTGCAAGGTTTCGTTGTAACCATATTCACTGTTCGAGTATACTTCACTGTCGCTGTCTTCTAATCTAGATTTACACTCTTCACTATGCATTCAATGGATGAATAATCATCTTGGTTGGTGTTATTGACACCACAATCGAGAGGGCTCACTGGAGTAATGGACACTTTAGGTAATGGTGTGAGTGCATGAGGTGGGTCGGGGGCAAACTCCTCAGGTTGCCCTTGTGGCGGGGAAAATATTGTGTGGTGGTAATTATGTGCTTCTTCTAAGTAAACAAAACGGGCTTTATGTAACACAGTGGCAACTAATAATGATTTATGCAAAGATGCACCAGCTCTTCCGGAACGTCTGGATGCAATTTTACAGAGCGATATATTTATCAACTTGTGTGCTTCAAACCCGTTTGGAACGTCAGATAGCATGTTCACCACTTAGCATTTGATCAAGGCACAGAGAGATAACTAACACGACTCCATCCTCTATTTCCAATCTTGTAATGAATTAAAGTGAAAGTTTCGCCTGCCTTTATACAATGTCGTTGTGACGTCATTACCAAGCTCTTTCAAACCAATCACTCCAGACGGTCTTCGTCTCGTGACTTCTTAGTAAAAGCGTTTTTATTAATCTAGTTTGTACATACTCATTCATGCACAGTGTAACTCACTACGTGATAAAAGAAATTGTATTTAAGGTTGCGTATTATATAAACTAATTATATATTTTATAGGAATGACGATGAGGTATAGCACCCCATCATCGACATCACGGATGATATATATATAATAGTATGGCCTCCTTTAGCAAATAAATAGATTTAACGTCAACTGCTTCATTTACCGTTTTATTTGATAGTCGTATATTCTCTCGTATATAACCATCAAATATGAATAATTCAGAAGTATCGGAACAGATTCGTGTACCATCATCATTTAAATCCAGTTCATTGTCAGCACAAAGAAAAAGTTGCCTCAAAAATCCTGAGACTAATCAGAACATTGTTTGCACTGATGAAAGTGACTTTGGAAGTGATGATAGACGCAGCGTTGACAAAATTGCAGAAGAGTTAAAATTCGTGAACCAAAGATGGAATGACGAAATTGGAAACGTTTGGGTTGCACCAAACCCTCCAAAAGTAAAATTCTGTGACAACGTTCTACCTTACCCCGTTGCTGACTGCTGTAGAAGGGGACAATGGGAAGAGTGCGCTCGGGACAGATTAAGATTTCAGAGAGGAATTGAGGAAACTGAATCTATTTTAAAACCGGTAATAATTCGTGAACATAGGCTAAATTCAAAAGCCGACCGGGCTGGCCCAGGACAAACACTCACTACCTCCTCTCGAAGCTGAGGCAGGACTCGACTGACTGTCTCAAGGCGTCTTGCCTTCCTCAAGGCGGTTCCCTTTGTCCTGGGGAAACCCACATGTTGCCACGTGTTACAAAAGACTATTAAACTTGCAAACTCCTCTCTAATAATGATATTTGACAAAGAATTTATATAATTGGATATTAGCACAAGAATTTATATAATTGTAGTTTTCCACTTAACTCTTTTATGTGATTTATAATAATCGAAAAGAACATTTAGAATTTAGGAATCTGTTTAAGAGTGTAGATGTGGCAACTGTGGAGAGCATCGTTAGGCTTATCGAAAGGATGCCAGAGAATCTTCTGGGCATCGAGGCAATTCACACAAATATTAGGAATTCTAACGGAGTCATGTTTTAATTTATACGAGCAGAATAATATCTTTTAAAGGATTAATATTTTAATTTATACAAACCTAATGTCTTTAAATTTTAACATAAATTTATTTTCTCGTGGAAACACTTTTCCACATGGCTCCCCTCCCAGAGTTGGTACTCGGGGAATTAGTTTTGAAAAATCCTCTCAAACAAAAGTAGTTGAATGTAGGGTTTTATAAAGACAAAGATATTATTGAAGAAGTAGTTGGATATAATGTTACATAAAGACAAAAGAAATAGTTAAACAAAACACAGCTACTTAGTAGTTAATCCACTCTACTTATCAATTAAATTTTACATTCAAATTAATACTTATGCACTAATGAACACTTATAATTAACTGTCACCTATGTGTCCTTTGAGCACTTGGAGTCTGATTTCTTTAGGTCCACTTTTTTTTTTACACTGATCTAAGTTCACCGGGTGCATACACTTTTAAATCATACGCGGTTTTTATAAAACTTTAAGAACAAAAATTTAGAAAAATGAATTTCCATGAACTATTGGACAAAGTACTCAAGTGAAATTCTGCAAGGTTTAGAACCGATATTGTCGTTTTGAGAACTTTTAGAACTTTGGAATTGACTGAACTCTAAAGTTTGAGAGGTATAAAATTTCAAAGGTTACTTGTGGACATTGCTCAAGTTTCTGGATGTACGCGTTGGTGGCTAATTGCCTCCGACATTAATCATTCCACGTCTCGAGCGTAGTTCAATAATTTAGTACGTAGTGCATGAATGCACGGTAGCGTGTAGCATCATGAGCGATCTGGAGTCATATTTCAGGTTTTGTACAATCAACCTTGCTGATTTCAGAAAAGAAATCAAAAATTTTCTGCAACAAACAGAACACCTCCTTTTTCGCATGTAAAAATACAAAATTCTTGTTAATTACAGTTGGCAACACTGACTGACATGGTACTTCTGGCAGCTTTCTAATTATTCTCAGTGAGTCATCCCCTGGAATTTCTTAGTTCTACGCCAGCTCGCTTGAGAGAAACAAGTGTTTTTTCTGTGGATGGGTTGTTCAAAAATCCCAAGGTACTAACGAAAGGTGCGTTTTGTGATATATACATTACACACATTTCTTTGTTTTGTTGTGTTTTACATTGTTTATAAGTTTGTTATATGTATTAGGGTATATATATATACCTATGGATATTTATATACATAATACATATGTGTGTGCAGTATATTTATATATATATATTGGTAGACTTATTGTTTACCAATAAACCAAGCCTTATATATATATACTCATAATCATATATATTTTTTATTTATACGTTTGTTTTTGTTTCAGTGTTCCTGTGTGATACTTGTTGAGTTTTGCTGGTACAATGAACACGCAAAGAACACACAGATCTGCCAGCCACATTGTCTTTGGTTCTCCACTATCAGAGCTTCCTCTGTCTGAACTTCCAACCCGTATACAAGTTGCAAGGCATTTCCTCTTCTTGAAGGAGAACAAGTACACCAGCAACAGGGAGATTCTTCCGGAGGTATGCCAAACACTCATTGACCTTTGGAATCGTGCTAACATTCCATCACAGCCAATCAAGAATGTGAAGACCAAGCTGTTCCGATTGATGGAAAAAGGCTCACAAGCATCGAAGCAAGGCAAGCAGGCCACAAAAACCAAGAAGTTCGAGGAAAGCCTGAATCAATTGTTTGACATAGCTGTCTGCCAATGCGA
Organism: Bathynomus jamesi; assembly: GCA_023014485.1. Taxonomy (NCBI): domain Eukaryota; kingdom Metazoa; phylum Arthropoda; class Malacostraca; order Isopoda; family Cirolanidae; genus Bathynomus; species Bathynomus jamesi. The sequence continues at coordinate 224,092 of JAJOZX010002509.1, forward strand.
TGATCTGTCTGCATGCCACTGTGAAAAAGAAATGAAAGTTTCACGACGAGAGCATGCCTTTCTGATCGACCAGAGAACCACGCGGATCATGCAGATCAGTCGGGTGGATACGAATGTGACTCAGATGATGGAGAGAAGGAAGTCAAGAGAGGATCGGATGCAAGAAAGACAAGAAGAAGAGAATAGAAGAAAAACGGAACGGCAAGAGGTAGCATCCTCTGCAGATGTGGTCGAATCAGCTCAAGCAGAAGCAGACTCCAGTGGTGAAAGTGTTGGTGATGAGTGGATGGGTGATAGTGCCCAGGAGGACAGGAACATCACACCGATTCCCACTGTTGCTTTGGAAGCTGACCGGTATGGTGTATCGAACAGGGCTCCTGCAGCTATCAGCACTGCAACATTGGTTGACTATGGCATCATTAGTTCTGATGATCAGATAAACGTAATTGACCACCATAAAGTATGGAGAGCACGGCAGAAGGTACGGAGGGATCTGAAGGAAGCAGTAACTTACCACGATGTGGAAGTCACCGCTTTATTTTTTGATGGGAGGAAAGACATGACACTTGTCAAAGAGAAAAAGGGGAACAAATGGTACAGCACAAAGTTGAGGACCACTTTGTGCTGGTCGGAGAGCCTGGAACCTTCTATCTAAGCCATCTGACACTGGAACGAGGAACTGGTATTGCAGACAAGATAATTGCAGTGGGAGCCAACAGCACAGCCACAAACACAGGGCACAGAAGTGGAGCAATACACCTGCTAGAGTGCCGCCTGGATCGCCCTTTGCACTGGTTCATCTGTAGTCTACATTTAAATGAACTCCCACTGTGCCACCTGTGCAAGGAACTCATCGGCCCAACAGAATCTGCAACTCAATGGAAAGGACCAATTGGCAAAGCTTTGGCCACATGTGAAAGTTTGCCACTTTCCTCTAAAGGAATTTAATGTATTGCTGATGGCCACACTCTCCCGGATGTTGACCTTACTGAATCGAGTCGTGACCAAGCCTACCTCTACAGAATGATGAAAGCGATAAGGACTGGTGTCATTAATGAAGATCTACGAGAGAAGCCTGGACCAATCTCCCATGCAAGATGGGTTACAACTGCCAGCAGAATTTGTCGGCTATATGTAGCGATGGCGCAGCCAAGTGATGAACTGTATTCACTCACACAGTTTGTCGTGTGCCACTATGGACCCATGTGGTTTAGCATCAAGTGCCATCCAAGGTGCACATATGGCCCAAAACATTTCCTGGAGCAAATCAAGCTGCTACGATTACTGCCACCAGCTAGCAAGACTGTCACATGGCCTGTGATCCAAATAAATGCATATTGGGCTCACCCTGAAAATGTTCTACTGGTAATGCTTGCAGATGCAGATCAAGCAAACCGGAAATTGGCCATCGATGTAATCAAGACCATTCGACGAGCTCCCAAACCTGCTCAACAGCAAGTCAGAGAATTTCGGCCACCAAAGATCAAACAAAGTGCTTAGAATTTGAACGATTTACTTCCACCAGTGGAGGAGTGCACAATGGAACCACCACTCACGAAGCAGTTCTCTGTCGAACAACTCGATAAGATCACTGAAGAGCCCCTTGTTGTCCGGATACCATGTCACTCCCAAGGTGTAGAACGCTGTGTTAGGATGGTAACTGAAGCGTCTGGGGCCAGTGGCGTATCAAGGGAGGGGCGAGAGGGGCGGCAAATTACTGTCAGGCGGGCGCAGTATGCAAAATTTTGGGTTTTTATGTTTTAAAATGCAACCCTCCAAAAAATTATATCTCATCATTGTCGCGCGTTATTTGTGTACAAAATATCCATGGTTTTGATGAAAAATCATCATTAAATGCTATATATGCCACCTCAATGCCACTATTTCCACAAATAGTTGCGTTAAATTTTTACATCGGAAAGGTTGCCAGCCCTATTTTTCAGACTTTCCCTATATTATTTAGGTTAGGCTTTGCATTCTTTGAGCTTTGATGATGTTAATAATTAATGGTTGTTTTATTTTGCAGATACCCTACTGAATTAGCAAACATGAGCAAACGACAGAGACTGAGTGGTGCTGCATACAAGAATCTTCGCGAAAAAAAAGAGGAGGAAGGCAAGCGTGCTGCTAAGCGATTTCATCAGTTAATGGGATTCTCAGACACACCTTCAGTGCCTTCTGGGAAGCAAGGAGATCAACCGCAATGTGATATATCTTTAGAGATAGATGTTCAAGCGGCAACTTCAAGTGAACCCCCAAATAATCAGGATCAACCCTCATCTACATCACAAAGTCACCCACCCACCCATCATCCACGGAGTCTGTTTAACGATTCTGGCAACTGGCCCGTTCCAATGACGTACAATTTGAGAATCGAACTCATTAAACGTGGACCATCACATTTGAAAAACATGAATGGACCCTTTCCAGCTGATTCAAACAATAGGTCAATGTCAAAAGTTTGGTATTTCAAAACTTTGGAAAATGGCGAAAAAATTGAAAGGTCATGGCTAATCTTCTCACCTTCAAAATGTCGCTTGCATTGCTTTTGCTGTCGTCTCTTCAACAACATCTCCAGTGCATTTGGAAAAGAAGAAGGATTTTTTGCCTGGGGGATTTTTTGCCTGGAGGAAACTGAATCCAAGAGTACCTGAACATGAAAACAGTTCATATCATACCCGATGCTTTGAACAATGGAAAGAGTTGTCTATGCGCCTTCAGTTGAATGCTACAATAGATAATGCACATCAGTTGCAAATAAAACATGCTACTGCTAAGTGGAAAGAAATACTGAGACGAATTTATGACTGCATCATGTTCTTGGCAAAACAAGATCTTGCATTCCAAGGGCACCGAGAGAACTTAAATGAAGAAGCTGGGCTAGCTGGCAATTCTGGAAACTTTTTGGAGTTAATAAAACTAATGGGCAAATATGACCAGTAATTAGGGAACATCTTACAAAAATACGAATGACTGACAAGATATCCACTACGTATTTGTCACCTAACATTCAAAATGAGTTCATCACACTAATCGGCTGTAATGTTCGAAAATGTATAATTGATAATGTGTCTAGTGCAAAGTACTTTGCAATAATTTTCGATAGTACACCAGATATATCGCATATTGATCAGATGTCTCAGGTAATTCGCTATGTGTCGATTAAAGATGTTAATGTAGAGGTGAAGGAATCCTTCGTTGATTTTATTAAATTAGAGGGGAAGACTGCTGAGGCAGTTACTGATCTCATTGTCACTAAGCTCCGTGAGGATGGGCTGGATATCCAGAATTGTTATGGTCAAGGGTATGACAATGCTGCTACGATGGCAGGTATTCATCTTGGAGTTCAACGCAGAATTCTTGATGTTAGCAAACACGCTGTTTTCATTCCTTGCAATAACCACTCGCTGAACTTGGCTGGAGTTCATGCCGCGGGACTGAGTCCAATGCTGTAACTTTCTTTGGAACAATTGAACGAATTTTCGTCTACTTTTTTCCTCTACTCATCGTTGGGATGTCTTAACAAAACATTCCAAAATCACTGTCAAGCGAGTCTCTGATACGCGGTGGAGTGCTAAGTATGATGCTGTTTCTAGTCTTAAGAAGAACTTGACTCACGTTGTTAGTGCCTTGGAAGAACTGAGTGAAGGGGTCTCCGAAAATCTGGACACAAAGGGCGATGCTGAAGTTCTGTTGACTTCCATCATGTCATACATATTCATTGTGTACTTATTTTTCTGGGATCCAGTGCTGAAAGAAATCAATGATGCTCAGCTATATTTTCAAAGAAAGGGACTTGCTTTGGACCAGTGTGCATTAAAAATGAACTCTTTATCCGTGTTTTTAACTAATGAACGAGAGGCAGTAGTATCAAACGCTGCAGATGCCGCCGAAGAGTTCTGTAATGAAATGGATATCAGTATAGACGCAGAGTCAGGAGACGGAGAAGAATGCCTGGAGAGCAAGCTCGTGATGCTGGATTGACCTTGCAAGAGGATGTACGCAGAGAATTTTTTGAAATCATGGATCGTTTATTAGCAAAAATTGAAAAACGCACAGTTTGTCTTAAAAACATGAATGATCGCTTTGAATTTCTGTCTCCGTACCTTTTGAATCAGTCCAAAGATGAAGAAATTAATACCAAAGTCAATAATTTTTCTTCCATCTACAATGACATTAATCCAGGAAGTCTACTGGAAGAAATAAAGCGTTTGCGCAGACATTTGCTCAGTTTCGAAAGCATAAGCGTCGACGATGATCCAAAGAACTGGGATATGTTAAAACTACTTCAGTGGATCGTTAAATGGGATCTAGTGGAATCTTTCCCTCATATAACAATTGCCCTCCGGATCTGTCTAACTACATGCATGTCCGTGGCAAGTTGCGAACGAAGTTTCTCGAAACTGAAACTTATAAAAACTTACCTCAGGTCAACTATAAGTCAATCTAGACTGAGCAATTTGGCGATTATTTCAATTGAACGCGAAGTTGCAGAGACAATGGACATAGAAAAAATCATTCATGAATTTTCTGTTATGAAAGTCCGAAAATTTAACTAGGCATTATACATTATATAGTTATTGTTAAAATTATGTAGTGTATTATGTACGGTACATTATGTAGTATTGTTAAAATTGAAGTTGCTTTATTTAAGTTTTTCTTCCAATAAAAGTTTTGTTTAGAAGTGTATTTTTGTAAAGGAATTGTTTTTAAAATTGAAAATTGTTGCAGGGGGGGGGGGGGCGGCGTTGGCATTTTCGCCCCGAGCGGCAAAAAGTATTGGTACGCCTCTGTCTGGGGCAGTGTATGGAAAGGATTCAAGAGATGGTTACATTAGAGCAGTACTTAAATCCCGTGACTTTATGCCGTCATTCAAAACTAAACAAGATTTTAATGTATCATTTACTAAATAAAACTATCTAGTCTACCTACCTACCTACCTACAGTGTATATGTTTATTCCAAAAATAAATTTTTCTACTTTTCCTGAAAAGCAGTACATTGTAAGGGGTCAAATGATAGCTCAAACCCTAGGAAAGCAAGTGTCCAAAAGTTATGGGTAACTAGCAATTTTCACGATTTTCACATGCGAAAAGGTGTTGCACTTGTCACAAAAAAAATTTATTTTCATTTTTGAATTTAGGGAGGTCAATTGTACAAAACCTGAAATGTGTCTCTTGATTCGTTACACTTTGCCCGATGACGCTACACGCTAATGCACGGGTATCGCCTAAACGGGTATATGGAGTACGTGTGTGGTAGCACTTGAACTGGAAATAGGGTAAAAAACAATTTGTAAATGGGATAAATCGACGTTATGATTACTGTTCTTCGTTTCGTGTATTCGGTCTTTTTGAAGTGAAATCAAAGTGGCTCCAATTTCGATTTCCAAACCTTCTGATTAGAAAGAACAGAATCGACTGAAAGTTGTCCCGTAGAGCGATGCAGAGATGCAACACTCTATTTGGTGGGAAGGAAAAGAGTGGCAATTTTCTTTTTCCCGAATTCGTCGAGGTCATAAGCCGAGCTTGCATTATATCCGAGGGACATAGGCGAGTTCTCCGTGACCTCACGTCAATATGTAGAAGAAGGGGGATCCCTCGAAAAATCCGCGCAATGCTCACTCCTCTTCCAAGTATGAGCAGAAGTTGCGTGATTACGGACTTTATCTGGGACGATCTCGTCACAGACCTCTTCCCCCAGAAAATGTCCCTCATCGAGAACTTCCCTCGTGATGTCTGGGACAGTCTCTTCATAGGACGCTTCCGTCTTCATCGTGTAAGAAGTGAGTAACCATCTGAATCTTCGCGATATCACCGCGAACGTTATAATGAACATAATATCCCTCTAATGTGTCCAACCATTCGTCCACGTATGGGGGTACCACGTTACCGCATTCGTCCACATAAAAATTGGAACCGTAGGGATATTACTCGTCCGATAATTACATCTATCCATTTTTCTTCGAAAACGACAAACGAAAAAATGGACTTCCAAACGAGGAAGGCGAAGCAAAAACAAAAAAAAAAAAAAACTTATCCCTAATACCGTATATACAACAGAATTTTCAGCGGAAAAACTTAAGCTTGAGATTAGCTATTTTTGGTTTAAATAAACAACAAAATCATTCCAACGAAGATGCAAAACTTGCCTGTCGATTTCGATACATTACTCGAATGTACGAATCCATTTTAATTTAAACCAAAAAAGCACAAAAACACAAGACAAAACTAATTGCGCTCCACGCAATAAACACTTAAAAACAAGAATAGAAAAGTCCGCACATCGACGCGAAAGAGCGTAGAGGAAAAAGGAAAAAATCTTTTTACCAAATCTAAATGCGCCGCAACGCGCCAAATCCGCGCGCGCGTGAAACGAGGCAAAAAAACAAACACACGCACAAACTATATATACACGACAGTTAGATACAATTAAGTTCAGAGTCAATAAAAATGAAACTCAAATCCAAAATTCCGGTTTCTGTTAACCCAATGTGGGACAATTTAAATTAAAAAAAAATTAAATATTCACTTTAAATTTTTTTTCAAATTCCATAAATTTACCGTATACTTTGCAGAAATCGTTTCGTTACAAACAATAAAATATGTAAATCCTTTTATATTTAAATACACAATGATTGCATAAAAAAAAACCTGTCAATTTTTCCCTCTTGCCACAAACCAAAAAAAAAAAATTGAATTCCATTGATTGTAAACACCGACAACCAAAAAATCGTTTTTAACTCACCAATGAAAATTTTAAATTGTTTACAAACAACAATTATAGTTCACCCATCCATACATACACACATGCAGATATATGCGTACACACAGACGCATTATATACATATATGGGCTGAATTTCACAATTAAACACGTGAAATGAATGAACGCTACAAACCACAAGGAAAAAAGAAAAACGATTTCAAGGCCTTTCGTGTTTTCAGAGCTACATTCCCTGACGAGGTGTAGCTCTGAATACACGAAAGGCCTTGGAATCGTTTTTCTTTTTCCTTGTGGTTTGCAGCTATATATTATATATATATATATATATATATATATGGGAATGAACTCAGAATGGTTCCAAAATACTTCAAGAAAAATCGTTTTACAACGAACAGTGAACTGTTTACAAACAATAAACAATACACAAATCCTGCATGCCATAAAACACACACATATGTGGAAAAGTGTTTCCACGAGAAAATAAATTTATGTTAAAATTTAAAGACATTCTGTTTGTATAAATTAAAATATTAATCCTTTAAAAGATATTATTCTGCTCGTATAAATTAAAACATGACTCTCTTAAAATTCTTAATATTTGTATAAATTGCCTCAAAGCCCAGTAGATTCTCTGGCATCCTTTCGATAAGCCTAACGATGCTCTCCACAGTTGCCACATCTACAATCTTAAACAGATTCCTAAATTATAAATCACAAAAGAGTTAAGTGTAAAACTACAATTATATAAATTCTTGTGCTAATATCCAATTATATAAATTCTTGTGCTAATATCCAATTATATAAATTCTTTTGGTAATACCATTATTAAAGTAGGAATTTACAAGTAAATAATCTTTAGTAAACGTGGCACCACGGAAAACTTCTCGAGGGAGGCAGTGAGGTTTTCGTCTTTGGGCCGGCCTGTTGCGCTGGGCCCGTTAGCTTTTGATTTAAGCAATTTTGGTTCATTTAATAACTCTCTCTAAACAAGTGTTGTGTTAAGGTTCTGATTCTCTAATTACTCTGTAGTGTAAAGAAATCTAGTATTTTTTTAAGGTGTTTCCAACCCTTGGAAATAAAGGCTAGCAAAAGAAACCTCGTCATTTATACCCCTCAAACGAGAGAGAAGCCTTCCCTCCTCTCAACGGACTGAGAGAGAGGACGCCATAGAAGGAAGGGTATAAACTATAAGGAATTGTTCCGGAATCTTCGCAGTCAGATTAATTAAATTAAACGGTGTTAACTTCCTTAGTGGTACGAGGAAGTTAATAACAACAAGAAACATCATATTTTTCCACCCCCACACACACACACACACACATACACACACACACATATATATATATAATATATATATTATATATATATATATATACCCAAGATACGGCAAGAGAAAAAAATTCGTTTTACACACAAACGAACAGTGAAATTGAATTCAATTGATTGTAAACACAGACAGACAAAAAATCGTTTTTTAACTCAAACGAACAGTGAACTGTTTACAACCAATAAAAATACTGTAATATATTTATATATTTATTTATGCGAAAAATATTGCATGCGAAACACAAATCCTTGTACACCAAAAAAAAATAATAATGAAAAAAAATCTTTTCAATCCAATGCGTCAAACTCTTCTTTTTTTTCCACGTATTATTTATTTATTGATACTAGTGTTAACCTTACTTGCAAAAAAACACTTTTACCGAGTTTTCTTTTTAGTCCGTCTTGTAAGCGCCTTTGTTTTCGTTTTTCTTTCCTCTTCAATGCCGACTATTCCGTTGGGCAGAGTTTTGAAGACGTTTGTTTTCGTTTCTGAGTCCTCAATTTCGATACTTTCTTCCACTCTTCGTTGTAGAAATTTACGTCAATGCTATGCGTCGCATATGACGTTCAATTTTCGTAACTAATTCCAATGCGATTCGTCCGTTTTTCGTTGACGATCAAAGTCTTTGAAAATCTTCTCCAAATTTCGAAAATTCTCCTACTCTTCGTTGTAGAAATTTACGCCAATGCTATGCGTCGCGTATGACGTCCGATTTTCGTACGGTCCTCTCTGCTAAACAAGTGAGTATTTCCCGGCTCAAATCCTTTTCGGATGCGTTGATGTCCTTGTAGCGGGGTTCTGGCCGAACAAAATTTTTTTCAAATTCTGCTTCTCGTCTTGAAGGAACGTTTCTCGTCCCCTCCCTCCGTCCGTTGAGGGGGGTGGAAAATGGGGGTGCTGTTTTCTTCTAATCCTGGCATCGGTCGACAGTGTCGGGGGGTGGAAAAATATAATGCTTCGTTGTTGTTGTTATTCTTTGTTGTTATTAACTTCCTCGTACCACTAAGGAAATTAACACCGTTTAATTTAATTAATCTGACTGCGAAGATTCCGGAACAATTCCTTATAGTTTATACTAGTGATGGATCGCGTGGTCGGTTTTTCACAACCGCGGTTGCGGTTGTGTTTGCGGTTGTCGAATTTTTTCCAACCGCGGTTGCGGTTGCGGTTATCATATACTAGGAAAAATGCGTAATTATTAACTGGATTTAGCCACTATAGTGCGATTTAGCCACACTTGGTACATAATATATACTAAATAGTATTTATTTAGTAAATACCTTATGTTGAACACAAATTTTGCAATACACCGCTACCGCTATTTGTGTGTTGCAAAACTTGTGTTCAACATAAGGTATTTACTAAATAAATACTATTTAAATGAAGTATATTCTAAACTTATATAGCTATTATGAAAGAATAGGTCAAATTAATTAAAACCATATTTTGCACTAAGTGTGTTACCAGGATGAGGGACGAGGACCCATCGCACTGTTCATCCCACCTACCACTTCCCCAGCCTCCACCCATTGGAAAGTTATGGATTATTATTCATTTGAAAAACTGATGTCAAACTTAATGACAGGCAGTGTGAATTTCAAGAATAATATTTTTGCTGCATTTTCACCTTTCAAGCGGCAACGCCTCTCATCGTACAACGTTCCCGCTCCACTGAAGAGCTGCTCGCTTGGAATGCTACTTGAAGGGCAAGCAAGATATGTTCTTGCAATACAGCCAAGTTCTTTGTATTTTAGTTCGTTATCTTTCCACCACTGAAGAGGATCATCGTCGGGAGCAATTCTTTTTTCTTTGTGATAGTTGTCTAGAAGAACTCGCATCTTCTTGTTGATCCTTGGTGAACTTTCTTCTTCTTCACTGCTTGAACTCAAAATGCGTTCATCGAGTCCAGTAGTGACGACTTTGAAGAACTTGGCTCAGGAGAATCACAGACCACTTCTTTACCCCTTTTGGGGGGAGTCATGTTCGAGAAACCACCCCTTTGGCCAACCAAGGCCATTGACCAAGTTACACGAACCCGAGAGGTCCGTCGAGCAGGAATAAGCTTTATTGACTATTGTACTAAAGGCGATTTTAGTTTGAAGAAAATTAAAAAAATAAATGTTACTTCATGGAGCTCACAGAGTAATAACTTAGAGCGCAGTTTAAACCAATTTTACTACGGCAGCCGTATGACGTCACGTTTAAGCACGCTTAAGGAGACCCATCATTTTCTTTTAAAAAAAGAAATATTTATAATTAACCTAAAATTAAAATTAACTAAGCTTTTACAACCGCAACCGCACTTATGGAACGGCGGTTGCGGTTACGGTTGCGGTTGTGAATTTTTGTGCGGTTGTAGTGCGGTTGCGGTTGCGGTTATTCGATCCATCACTAGTTTATACCCTTCCTTCTATGGCGTCCTCTCTCTCTCAATCCGTTGAGAGGAGGGAAGGCTTCTCTCTCGTTTGAGGGGTATAGCATAAATGACGAGTTTTCCTTTGCTAGCCTTTATTTCCAAGGGTTGGAAACACTTTAAAAAAATACTAGATTTCATTACACTACAGAGTAATTAGAGAATCAGAACCTTAACACAACACTTGTTTAGAGAGAGTTATTAAATGAAACAAAATTGCTTACATCAAAAGCTAACGGGGCCCAGCCGACCGGGCTGTCCCAGGGCAAACACTCACTACCTCCTGTCGAAGCTGAGGCAGGACTCGACTGACTGTCTCAAGGGGTCTTGCCTTCCTCAAGGCGGTTCCCTTTGTTCTGGGGAAACCCACATGTTGCCACGTGTTACAAAAGACTATTAAACTTGCAAACTCCTCTCTAATAATGATATTTGACAAAGAATTTATATAATTGGATATTAGCACAAGAATTTATATAATTGTAGTTTTCCACTTAACTCTTTTATGTGATTTATAATAATCGAAAAGAACATTTAGAATTTAGGAATCTGTTTAAGATTATAGATGTGGCAACTGTGGAGAGCATCGTTAGGCTTATCGAAAGGATGGCAGAGAATCTTCTGGGCATCGAGGCAATTCACACAAATATTAGGAATTCTAACGGAGTCATGTTTTAATTTATACGAGCAGAATAATATTTTTTAAAGGATTAATATTTTAATTTATACAAACCGAATGTCATTAAATTTTAACATAAATTTATTTTCTCGTGGAAACACTTTTCCATATATATATATACACAGGCTGGCGGAAAAGTCTCGCATCATAGGAATTTTCAGTGTTGACTATTGTAGTGTATTGGGGTTTTTTATTAAAGATAATCATGTCTCATAAGAGTTTAATAATGTTTTGTTTAATAAAGAAGAAAATAATGTTAAATAAGAAATTTAATTATGATTTATACGTAAATAAGAAATTGATAATGTTTTGTTTGAAATTAAAAATATAAATAATAAATGCAAAAAACTTCACTTTTCTACGTGAAGGTCAAATTATGATAATAAAAACCCACTCTAATCGAGTGTCGGGAGAACGGAATCTAACCTAGGTGTGAATTTCTTAATGGTCCCTGGACTGTTTTCTCTCTTGTTTTTGGTTCATTCGTTTTTCTGTATCCACCCGAAGAGGATGCCAGCGGGCATGGAAATTGTTGTGGAAATAAACTCTGTCTATTAGAGTGGGTTTTTATTATCTTAAAAATATAAAAATACAAATTGGCAATATCTCAGATGTGCCCAATGTGCCGACTCAGAATACCCAAAAACGGCAGTCTCGGGCGGGGGTTTGCCCCGATTGGGTGTTTTTCGTATTAGTATGTTATTGTTTATTTAAAATAATTAATTGTCTCTCGCTCCGCGATTAAATGTTAACGCTAATTCCGCCCTCGCATTACCCCGTTCGTCTAAGGTATTTCGGCATAAATAAAAAGTCAGTAAATTGTAAATAAAAGTGTGTAATTTACCCCGATCCCTTTGCTTTGTTTTGTCCGAAAGTTTAATGGCGGCTCACCGGCCACGGCTACCCGTCCGCCCGCGTGTTTATAAAGCACAGTGAAGCGAGTGTAAAGAGAAGAAAGAGCAATGATAAAAGAAATTGAATAAAGTAAAGTAAATAATAAATTGTAAATGAGGGAAATCGCTACACTATAATATACTGTTGTTAGGAGTTACCAGCTTGTTGGTATCATTACTCAAGAAAAAGGCTATGATGCGCAGGTTTTCGCTTTAATTAACTGCAGTAACAGATCAGTTGTTCACAACTGATAACAATTATTTACTATTGCAATGTTCAAATGGTACAGAATGCAACTGAATCATTTACATTGTTCAAATCACAATGATTGGTTTGCAAATATCAATGATTAAAAAAAATGATAAAAAAAACCGGAAATTTTGCCGAAAAAAATTGTAACCCCCCCTCCCCCATATAAATTACTAATTGGAAATAATTGGGGATTTTCTGAAATTTTATATTTTCGAAAGCTTTTTACTGCTTCTGTACTTTCGTATTCGTAATGTTTCTTGATTATTATAGTCTAATTTCCTTAAGGTAAAAAATATATCATGTGGCTACATGAACACCTTATATTTTCTTCAGTTTTCACGATACCTCAGATGGAGGTCTGAAACTTTATGTTTCACTCTAATGATGTCTCTTCTTTCAGTGAATGCGAAATGAGACCAATAAATGAAGAAATTGACCAAACTATTGATCATGAGTTCTTGCCATTGTTTATACTCGTAAGGGATTTGTTGGGCTTGAAATTATACATATACGGGTGTCAGGAAATGATTGCCCCCCCCCCCCTGTAGAGCAGAAACTAGAAGAGATAGATAAAAACCGGCGAGACCACTTGAAAGAGCGTTAAAATCTGAATAAAAACCATTATATTCTATTCCTGTGATTTTAATTCTTACCATTTTTTTCCCCACAGAAACCATGGCATCATCTATTTTGAACGATTCAGAGAAAAAGCGAGTTCTTGACCGCATTCGAGCTGTCACATTTCGTGAAGCAAAGGAAGCTGGTGCAACTTTCATAACTCGACACTGGTGGCTGAGAGATTAAAAAGATCAGAAGACTTTGTCAAAAGGAATTGGAATAAGATCCTGAAGATTGTGAAACAGAATTTCGAGGAGGAAGACCGGAGAAATTATCTCAAGAATCGAAAGACATTGTGCTTGCTGCATCACGGCGCCGAAAGAAGAGCTGCTCTGAAGTAGCGAAAGAGATACTTATCCGTCGTGGTAAGATAGTCAATCGGCAACTTGAGCATCAATTTCGAGTTCGCCAAGGCTTGAGTGCTTGGCATGAAATAGCTAAGCCACGGAAGAGTGATCTTAATATTGAAGATCGGCCATGGTTTTGTGATTATCTTGAGGAATGGACGGAAGACGATTTCCTTCACTTGGTTGTCAGCGATGAATTCTTCGTTTATGTCTCCAGAAAACCAAATTTTCAGAATGATCGGGTTTGGGCAACAACTCCTGATGAAGTCCCAGACGACCAGAAGTATCGAGAAATAGTAAAAAATCCAGCATGTGTGGGTGTTTTCATTATGTTCTCTATTCGGAAGCTCATCTGGGTTATCAAACCAAGAGGAACCAGTTGGGATGGGCCTTATTTTCGAAATGTAATTTTTGCCCAACATGTAATTCCGTTTTTGAAAGACCCCGAGTGTGTTTTGGATGTTGAACAGGCAACCTTTCTTCACGACAAAGCCCCTTGTATGAAAGCACTTGCGACTCAACAACTGCTTAAGGACAATAACATTGATTTTTTCGGAAATAATGAATGGCCTGGCAATTCTCCCGATCTTAATGTCTGTGAACATGTCGGATCCATCATGAAGGATCGGGTGGAGTCCTTAATGCTGGAACAGCCCATTCAGAATCGGTATTCAACAGAAATTATGACTGCAAAGATCAACGAAGTCCTTGAAGAAATGAGTCATGATACCGATCTCTTTGAGACACTTCTGGGATCATACCCCCGTCGATTAATGGCCGTCAGAACTGCAAATGGGGGCAACACCTGATATTAAAACAAGTGTTTTTTATTCAAAATTAAACGCTCTTTCGCGTGGTTTTGTCTGTTTTTTTCTATTCCTTTCAGTTTCTTCTGTACAGGGGGGGGGGGGGCAATCATTTCCTGACACCCTATATATATATATATATATATATATATATACATTCAACTGCAAAGAACACGCAGTATAAATAACGTGGTTACCTCATTTTTTCATTTGTTTCGTTCTCTCTCTCTCGTCTTGCGCGGAATATCTCCTATGCAAGCGTCGTTCTTTACGATATATATATATATATATATATATATATATATATATATATATATATACATACTGTATATTTTTTTCTGTCATTTATTATTGCTTTCAATTTCAGAATTTCTTTAACTAATTTTATATTTTATTAATTTACTTATTTACGCCTCATACATAATTTAATTCCTTAAAATCACGGAAGTAGATTGGCCATGACTAGTTTGGTGTGCCGTAATTGGTGTTGGGCATCCGTCCATGACATGCATGGATAATTCGTTATGTTCACGGGAAATGATTTCTTTTCTAGCGGTGACGGTGACTCTACTAATGATGTAGGTGTATTTCTAATCTCTTTTTACGTAGGTTCTACATGCATGGTAACGGATAATGATTTCAGTAGACCAAATGGAAGTCTTTTATCGAACGTCGGAGCCAAAGGTTATAAAAGGATATCAAATGAAGCGCTATGAATTATCCAGTCAAATTGGTCTAATTGTCAAAAATTCGAACGTGGTAAAGATTCTTATCGAAGTATATCGTGTTGTGTTTAATGTGTTCAGTCGCGTTTGTCTTCAAACTACGCAATAAATGGGGTAATTGTAGTGAAAGTTGTAAGATTGCTTTGATCTCCTGTGGCACTTACAGAAATGAATGTTATCATTACTTTAAACGTACACCTCTTCTCTTCGTGTTACAAACCTAAATTAATGTCTATAAATCATCCATTTTTAATGATGGTTTTCCTTTATATATCATCGAATCTTTGAATGTATTTCTGACAAGCTTTCGACCTATACTAAGGTCTTCATCAGGTGCGAGTCGCCTTATGAAGACCTCAGAATATTGGCCTTAAGCTCGCGCTTCTAATAAATCCATTCCTTATTGTGGATTTATTCCCGTGACAGATGTTTATTGGATACTATTTTGACTCTCTATATTTTATTTCATGGTGTAATTATGTATGTCCAGAAATCATAAAACTGTCGAAGGAGCATTGTCTCACAACATATCCTTAAATTTGGTATATTAAACCTAAATATAATGAAACAAGAGGTGGAACGGAGCTTGTACTACAGCCATTTCAAACTGTAGGAAACATTATCGTCTGTCAAAAGGAGTTTAATTATTGCCGATTTGTATAGTATAAAAGCAAGCAAAAACCAGAGTAAAAACAATGGCTGTCTCGGAGAAAATTCGTTTTCTTTTTATATTTTAATTCAGCGTCTTACGTTCGGAACATGGTATTTACTAAACCTCGTATAACTTGCGCAAAGTCAGTAACTTATTATCGCATCGTTTTGCTCGTGAAAACATTACACCGTGTTATTATTAATTATAAAATAAATTGACGAGATACAAACGAATCCTATAACTGAGTGTTTACACCATCGAGAATAACATAAGAACAATGAAGGAAGACTGTAAGTAACCCTTTGCACCCACGACATGGAAACCATTAGAATACGTAACGAAAGTAGTTTGTGGAAGTTGGAGAAGGAAGGTATGAATGAATGTTCGATGATTATTGTCAAACAGTTTTTATTTTTCCGTTTAAACTGTCTGTTTCCCAGCCATGCAGTATAGTGACGCCATTAATGTTTCTTTTCTTAACTGTTTGGTTCTATCGAAAAATAAGAATCCAATTTGTTTATGACCGTAGAGTTGTTTACAAACATTTTACTGACCATTTATGTAAATGAAATGAGTTTGCAGTTTACAACACTTCCGTACAACATTTTATTCACATTTGAAAAGAATAATAAGTTGAACTTCTCGATTACTTCCCATTCTGTCATTCCCATTCACATTTTCGGTCCAAAAAAGGAAAATGTTCAAAAGTAAAAAATCCATATTTGACAAAAGCCTGACTTGATTTGGGACACAATATTTTCGTCGCTGAAACGGTGCCAAATGGGAAGGGTTAATATTTCCTAGCCTAACTTATTTTAACCAATCATAACCTAACCTAATATTAACCTAACCAATCAAAACCTAACATAACGTAACCTAAACAATCGTAACCTAATCTAACCCGGACCAAAGTAGGAAAGGTCGTAGATGGGAATGAAAATGACATGAAGTGGGAATAGAATAGAATGGAAATTGCATTTACGGACACGGATCGGAATGGGAATGACCTAGAATTGGGTGAAACAAACGTCTCTAGTGTTCAAGGACTTTTTTTTGAGACAACTGTTCTTTTTATATAACATTAAGTTAACGAGTTATGGTACAAATGCAACAACTCTTAAATTGTTGCGTTCATTATGGGTAAATATTTTAATTTTTTTTATTCTTCTCACGTTTAAGTTGGTTGAGTCGCTTCACGAATTTAAATTTTGCTTAAAATAGTTTCCGTCTCCGTTTAAGCGCATTCACGGAAATATTCAATAAAATATTTACGTGTGGCAGGCATTTCCGAAATGAAGGTTTCCATATATATATATATATATATATATATATATATGCACTAGAATCACAAAATAACACGTGACCTTATTAATAAGCAAACAACCACAAGGAAAAGGAAACAACAAAGTCCGAGCGCTTTCGTGATATATTCACATTATCAAGGAAGAACAGAAAATAGACGGAGATACAAAGTATTTGAGTTAAATAGACAAGCAAAAAATTCACAATTGGCACCTCAAATAAAGGCCTTAAAGCCCTCTAAAGATTTTTTTCCCCAAATTGATAACATAATCTGTAGGCAGCTAAATAACGAATAAAAAATATATACTGTATAGATGAAATTAGACAAAAAGAAAACCAATACAGAGAACAAAAATTATTATAATGGTTATTAACATTAATTAAAACAGGCAATTAATAGGCAAGAATTTAATGAAAAACAAATAGATGACGTAGATAACAAATAGAAAACATAATCTGTAGGCTGATTAACTTATACAGATGAAATTAGACAAAAACACCAGTACAGAAACCTAAAAAAAAAAAAAAAAAAAAAAAAAAAAAAAATTATATAATGGTATTAACACTAATATTTAATTGAAATAGGAAAAATTACAAGGCCCGAAATTAATGAAAACAAAGGGAAAGTTGCCATCGTCTTACAGAATTATTAAAAATTTCAACAAACAATCTGGAAAAAATAGTTGGGATAACTATTTTTTCCAGATTGTTTGTTGAAATTTTGTAATAATCTGTAAGACGATGGCAACTTCCCTTTGTTTTCATTAATTTCGGGCCTTGTAATTTTTCCTATTCAATTAAATTAGTGTTAATAACCATTATAATAAATTTTTTTTTATTTTTTTTTTTTAGGTTTCTGTACTGGTGTTTTGTCAATTTCATCTGTATAGTAATTAATCAGCCTACAGATTATGTTTCTATTTGTTTATCTACGTCATCTATTTGTTTTTCATTAAATTCTTGCCTATTAATTGCCTGTTTAATTAAATGTTAATAACCATTATAATAATTTGTTCTCTGTATTGGTTTTCTTTTTGTCTAATTTCATCTATACAGTATATATTTTTATCAGTTATTTAGCTGCCTACAGATTATGTTATCAATTTGGGGAAAAAAAAAAATCTTTAGAGGGCTTTAAGGCCTTTAATTTGAGGTGCCAATTGTGATTTTTTGCTTGTCTATTTAACTCAAATACTTTGTAATCTCCGTCTATTTCTGTTCTTCCTTGATAATGTGAATATATCACGAAAGCGCTCGGACTTTGTGTTTCCTTTTCCTTGTGGTTGTTTGCTTATATATATATATATATATATATACAGGGTGTCCCAAAAAAAACTATATACTCTTTATAGCATCATATATTTTATAATTTAAAAAAACCAAACAATATATTGTTATAGCAATGCCAATGAAAGGTAATTAGTAATCTAAGTGATCAAAATGTTATAGCGAGTTGTTTGCATATAAAATTTAATTAACTACGCCAAGTGCTCAAAATGTCTCCGGCGGCATGAATGCACTTTTGAATGCGTTGACTAACTGATTCGCAGACATGGACTAATGTGGATGCTTGATGGTCCCGCACTTTTCCCTAATTGCATCCTTAAGGTGTTCGAGTGTGCGGGTCTTGTACCATAAACTGCATCCTTCAGGTAGCCCCACAAGTAAAAATCAAGTGGAGTCAAGTCCGGTGAACGTAAAGGATACTCAACGCTCCTCTTCGTCCTATCCAACGGTTAGGCAACGTTTCATCGAGGTACCTTCTGACATCACAATGATAATGAGGGGGGGGGGGGCTCCATCTTGTGAAAGTAAAAGTCGTCGTTTCCAAACAACTTCCGAACTGCAGGTATAATTTCTGTCCGCAGCATGTCGAGATATGCCGGCAGGTAACTGTCCCATTAAAGAAAAATGGTCCAACCAAACCCTGGATGATAAACCACACCATGCTGTTAATCTGGTAAATTAACATGTTTATCCAACATAAACGTGTGGATTATCAAGTGACCAGTACCTGCAGTTGTGTCGATACTGTGCCATTCAGCTTGAAGGTAGCTTCATCAGATCACACGATTTTGTTGGCAAACTGTACGTCTTCGGCTTCATTGACTGAAACCATTCACAAAATTCGAGTCTGCGATCAGGGTCATCTTCAGTCATGGCGTGTAACAGACTTGGAATGTAGCTTTTCCATTTTGCCGACTTTAAAATCCGGTGAACAACTGATTTGCTGATTCCGGTCTCACGGGCGCATTGCCTAACAGATTTCTGTGGTGATCGATTAAATTTTTGCAACACTAAAACGGAGTTTTCATCACTCGCACTTGATTTGCGTCGCAGATCTTCGCTTGTGCATATCTTGAGCAGATCCCTCTGCCTCAAACTTGTCACGGATGCTTGTAATGGCGAGACGTGTCGGTGGCTTTGTACCAAATTCCCGGATCCATTGCCGCTGGACTTCGGACACATTCTCAAATTTCCAATACCATTTCAGAACACTTTTTCGTTGCTCCAGTGTCAAACGTTTACGCAACATGGGTTCTTTTGCTGAACTGAATAAAGTTGAATGCTGTAGAGTTTGTATCGAAGCAAGCTAGTGAGTGACTAGACTACGTTCGGTCCATAGGCTTCGCCATTACAAGGCCTTTGATAAAACAAGGCCAGGCTTAGTCGACGCATTCAAAAGTGCATTCATGCCGCCGGAGAACATTTTGAGCACTTGGCGTAGTTAATTAAATTTTATATGCAAACAACTCGCTATAACATTTTGATCACTTAGATTACTAATTTACCTTTCATTGGCAATTGCTATAACAATATATTATTTTCTTTTTTAAATTATAAAATATATGATGCTATAAAGAGTATATAGTTTTTTTTGGGACACCCTGTATATATACGCCTCGGTGGTCAGAAATTATAAAGTGGTCAGAAATTATAAAGCCCTCGCCCGGACTCGATCTCACGACCTCCCAATCATCAACCCAGCATCTTAACCACTAGGCTACCCAGGGTACCCACTTATCTACCAACCAACTTTATTGTATGGAACAGCTGGGTTTGCTGCCCGCCGAGTACCGTCACCGGGAATCGAACTCGGGACCGGTGGATTCGTAGTCAGCGATGCTAACCATAATACCACTGAGGCGCATATATATATATATATAAAACCTCTGGTTAGCTTCCGCCCGAATTGTTCATTTTGACGAAGGTCAAGCTTTTCACTCCACCTTAGACCTTCAGTTTAACGTGGAATCCGAACCACGCCCCATCAGCAGCCCAGCGTCTTAACCACTAGGCCATCTAGGGTACCCATTTATCTACCAACCACTTTCTTTATTGCGTGAAAGGATGAACAGCTGGGTTTTGCTGCGCGCCAGCTGCTGTCGGGCCTCGAACCCGGGGCCGATGGATTCGTAGTCAGCGACGCTAACCACTACACCACCGAGGCTATATATATAAGGGGTTCCAAAAACCTTAGCCCCCCCCCCCCCATTTGCAGCTTACATGTTTACTTATATCGAAATAGTTTTTAGTGATTATAAAAATATATAACATTCTTTATTTATTGCAGGTATTAAAATTACTCTAGCTGATAAAGTGATAAAATAATGGCTTCTCAATTAATTGGTGATTCGGAGAGGCAACGTGTGATAGATCGCATACGAGCAATAACATTTCGGGAAGCTCGTGATGCTGGAGCCACCTTTATAACACTTCATGGGTTGCCAAAAAGTTGCGAAGAAGTGAGGACTTCGTCAAAAGAAATTGGAATAAAACTTTGGATGAATGTGAAATGGATACAACCAAATCTGGGCGCCCAAATTTGCCACTCTCTCAGGAAACAAAGGACATCATTGAAAACGGTACGCGTAAGCGGAAAAACAGCTGTGCTAAACTTTCTAGAGAGATCGAAGTGTTGAGAGGAAAGATCGTTAGTGGTGAGATCATTCGACTGTACCGTCATAGGCAAGGTTTAAAGCCTTGGCATGAGCTTCCAAAGCCAAGAAAAACTCAACTTAACATCGATGACAGAATGTGGTTTGCCCATTATCTTGAAGATTGGGATGTGGATGATTTCATGCATTTGGCTGTCTCCGATGAATTTTTTGTTAACGTAACACGTCGGCCTAACTACCAAAATGATCGAGTGTGGGCCACAACACCAGATGAAATCGATGACAATGAACATCATCGCGAATTATTAAAAAGTCCAGACTGTGTTGGTGTGTTTGTTTTGTTCACTGCAAAGAAGCTCATGTGGGTGCTGAAGCCAAATGGTCAGAGTTGGGATGGACAGTATTTTCGTGATATTATTCTATCCCAGCATGTCATTCCTTTTCTAAGAAACCCAAACAATGTTATGGATGTCGATCAGGTCACACTTCTGCACGATAAGGCCCTCTGCTTTAAGGCATTAGCCACTCAACAGTTGTTGCGGAACCATGAGATCGATTTCTTTGGAAATGAAGAATGGGCAGGAAATTCTCCTGACCTGAACGTCTGTGAACACATTGGATTAGTTATAAAGGACAAGGTTGAATGTCTCTTGTTTCAAGAACCTGCAGCAAATCGATTTTCGAAGGATACAATGACGCAACACATTGAAACTGTTTTAGCAAATTTGCGTAACGATCAAGATCTATTCACGTCACTTTTGGCAAGCTACCCAAAGCGAATTCAGGCTATCTTGGAAGCCAATGGCGGGAACACCAAGTTTTACTTGTTTTTTCATTAAATGCAGGATTAAATTCTCTTTTGTAAGGTATGTTTAGTTTTACTGTACCTCTAATGGTTTAGGCCATGGGCGAGGGGGCTAAGGTTTATTGGAGCCCCGTATATATATATATATATATATATATATATATATATATATATATATATATATATATATATATATATATATATATATATATATATATAATATATATATATATATATTATATATAATATATATATATTATATATATATATTCGCATTTTTTGCTATATTTTCTAATATACTTTACTGAGTTGATATGTGAATGCATATAATATTGAGAACCTTTATTTTAATATGCTGATACTGACTTTTCCTGTCCTTGTAGAATAAATAAAAAAATGTCGCTTGGAAAAGATGTTACTGACTGTGAAAGGGCATGATAGTAGGAGCCCGTTTGGTTGGTGTCTCGGTATTAAAAGTCGCGTAATTGCCCCTGTATCTCGAGGACTGGTCCTCAAGGTTATGAATACATGATAGGAAATGAAAAATATATTACATTAAATAAACAATATAATGATCGAAAAGCAACACTGACAGAATATAACGGAAGAACCTTATTACGAGCTGTGAAGCATGAACCCAAAGACTGCTACATCAAAACTTTGTTCAGAACTTAACAATATTCCGCAAAGACCAGTAGCAGTCAAAACGATGCTATGGGAACTGTAGTAAAGCCCCTCATAACACCAACCAGAGCAAAAGCTCGAATGAAGTTGGAGATAATAATGGGAACACTATTGTGCTTATGTGGTATAGTTTTTGCCATTTCCTTCCATGTATTCATTACTTTAAGGACCGTTCCTCGATATGCAGAGGAAATCACGTGACTTTTAATATTGAGACACCAACCAAACGGGCTAATACTATCATACCCCTTTTACAGTTAGTGACATCTTTACCAACTACCATTTTTTAAAAATTTATTCTCTAAGAACAGGAAATACCAATATCTGCATATTAAAATAGATGTTCTCAATATTATATGCTCACATATCACCTTAGTAAAGTATGCAGGTCCGGTGCCAGTGTTTTCGCGATAAAACACCAATAATGATATCAGAAAATACAGCACCGAAAATGCGTGTTTTTGTCATTTTGTCCAATTCATATGCGTGCCCATATATATATATATATATATATATATATATATATATATATATATATATATATATATATATATATATATATACACCTTACCTTATGAACCTTATGTTGTTTCGTGCGTTGGTCTCTCTTCACACGGAGGTGAAGCTGATGGCCCCGCCTCTAGGTCTGGCTTGGTGAAGGAGCGAGTTGCTTCCTTGCGCTCTCCACCGTACATAGCCAGGCACGCCCGGCTCATCTGGTACCGTCCTGAGCCAGGCATCCAGTCTTCTCTTGAAGACTTCAACTTTGACCCCCGGTTACATTTCTGAGGTCCTTTGGAAGCTGGTTGAAAAGTCTTGGCCCCCTGACAACCAAGCTATTTTCCTTCAGAGTTGAGGAGGTCCCTTGTCGGGCCTTTAATTTGGGAACACTACACATTCTGCCTTTCCTATTTTCCAGTGTGGAAAATATATAGTCTATATATATAGTATATATATGGTGGCCCAAAAGTCTGTTGCCCGCAAAAAATAGTTTAGAATGCGTCGGGGCAACAGACTTTTCGGCTACCCTGTACATATATATATAGTAAGAATAGATAAATAAGTGTCACAATCATCTTGGTTTATTAATCATAATTTAACTTTATGTTTCGAAATTAACTCATCTCATCATCAGAATCTGTAATTTTAAAAACATACATTAGTTGATCAAAAGGATTAAAACAATTTACATACAATATTTTACATCACATAAAACACTCCACATACAAAATTACACGGTACACATACATCAAAGCTGCAGCTTAGAGTTGTATACTGCTTTAGTCTCTTGGAAAAACCCCCACTTTTGTTTTATAACTAATGCAGCTTTGATGTATTTGTGCCGTGTAATTTTGCATGTGGAGTGTTTTATGTGATGTAAAATGTTGCATGTAAATTGTTTTAATCCTTTTGATCAACTAATGTATGTTTTTAAAATTACAAATTCTGATAATGAGATAAGTTAATCTCGAAACGTAAAATTAAATTATGATTAATAAACCAAAATGATTGTTGTGGCACTTGTTTATCTATTCCTACTGAAGATACCGTTCCCTAGAACAAGATCAATTGCTGATATATATATACACATATATATATATATATATATATATATATATATATACACACCTTTGGTTCCTTTGGTTAGCTTCCGCCCGAATTGCTCATTCTGATGAAGGTCAAGCTTTTCACTCCACCTTAGACCTACAGTTTAACGTGGAATCCGAACCACGCCCCATCAGCAGCCCAGCGTCTTAACCACTAGGCCACCCAGGGTACCCATTTATCTACCAACCACTTTCTTTATTGTGTGGAAGGATGAACAGCTGGGTTTTGCTGCGCGCCGGCTGCTGTCAGGTCTCGAACCCGGGGCCGATGGATTCGTAGTCAGCGACGCTAACCACTTCACCACCGAGGCGCATTATATATATATATCTTTTCCTGGTAACTTAAATCTTAACAGGAATACCAAAACCTCCGTATAGCACGCCACACAGGAACGGATTAAGGGTTGCGAGCTGAGTCACAGTGCATTATGCTGAGTATGCATCAGGTGAAACTCAGGTTAGGTCTACGTCTCAGTTATGTTTCTCATTGATACTATGACAAAGCGCATTTAATATTTTATTATATTTAAACAAAATAATACCTCGACGAAACTCTGTATAAACAATAAATAACAACGCTTCAATGAAAAAATCGTTACATTTTGAAACTAAATCGATAATGACAACAATTTAGAATATCAGCGTAAGTTACTTGGAAGACCATCGCTTGTCATTTGCATTCCATTTTCTCCACATTGGCGGAGGCGACTACACGTATAAGATCACATTGGTCTTTTTCTAGTTTTTTTGTCGACTAAATTCGCCAATGATTTTCGAGAAGTCAAGTCCTTGCAGTATTTTGCTCTCGATGCTCATTATGGAAAAACTATTAAGTCGATCTTGTCCCATTCGGTTCTTGACCTCATCCTTGATGCGTTTTAGTTTCGAGCAGGACCGCTAACCACTGCATTTTCATACCATCATCGACAGATATATCCGAAGAGCTATTTCAATGTTAGAAAAGGTTTGGCTGAGGGTGTGTGGATGGAGGAATTGGTACATTCTCACCTCTGCTGACCGAATTTGCTTCACACAAATTGAGGTTTGAAGCTCTGTTGAGAATGCCAACAAGCAACAAACTGGATAAATTCACTTTCAATCGTAAGTTCCGGATCGTTGGGATAGGAGCGGGTAAGATTTGCTGCGGCTTGCTTGATCTCATGAGTCGAGAGAGAGGCTAGTTTGGACAGGAATCCAAACTTATATTTGATTTCCTTGTACGCTTCAAGACGGTGTTTTAAGGCACTGATTAGCTGATCAATGATGACGAGGAACACCTCAGTTTTCAACTTTTTGGATGACAGCACAGTGTGACAGCACAGCGTCCTCTTCCAAGCTGCGCCCGAACCCTCGCAGCTTCTCCCTGCCCTTGCTACACTACTTATGTAAATACTATTTACCCTTGCCCTTAATCCGCACCTGCATGGGCTCTCTCTAGGTTTGGGCCCCGGGCGACCGCCCCATCCGCCCATCCCCCTTAATCCGTCAATGAAACCACATTATATTTCAAACTTTTCGAACCTAACTACAGTTCATCTTTAGTTTATGAACTAAAAGGAAAAAAATATCATCAAATATAGGAGACACAATAGTATATCATGAGATACAATTGGATTAAAATTATACAAATTAATTCATACAATTAGATTAATACAAATTAAAATTAATAAAAATATAATTTTGAAGGGTAAGTAAAAGGTACTGAATCTGTAAAGAAACTCATCAACATATTCACAATTCAAAGAGCAGAAACCGCGTAAAACAGAAAAGGAAATAGTTTGTTGGTCATATATAGGCCTATAGGACCCATGGTTGTTGATAAACAGTGAAAAGTTTTATAGATTTATTATTTTCGTTCAGTGAAGACTTTCAATGTACAGTGTGATTCTTTAATTACGTCACACTTTCAAAAACAAAAAAAAATCAATTGCTTAATTTAAGTTCACGAAACCTGACACGATTATTGTGAGGGGTGGTAGTTTTTCTTTACAGACATGTAACACGCTGAAAATGCATCCCCTTTGCAAAATTACGTAGCAAATTCGGGAAATGTAATATCTTATTACGGCCTCCAACGTTTCTTTGGTCTAATCTTTATGGACACAATGGTGGACCAAAATGTTTACCTCTGCATCCTCCATTAACAGTTTATACCGTTTTCAAAGGGTCATTATACCGTTTTCAAGGGGTCATTACACTGATATGGGGAGAGTTTGATTTCAGCAAGACACCGTATAAGACCTTATACAGTAAATGTCGTGTCGGACTATTTTGCTCGAAAGTCATGTCTAACAGATACCTCCACCTTCATAACTGTAGTCTTGCATTATCTCCTCTGTCACTTAACTTCAGTCCCTGTGATTTCTTTTTAGAGGAATATACAGTATATCTAAAAGACACTAAAAGCAGGGTCTACAAAATCCTAAGATATTGGAAGCCTTAAAAGCGGCAGTTGAATGTGAAACTCGATCCATTTCTACCGTAACGCTGAAGGCCTTGAAAAGAAATTACCTTGGCCTGAAATGTTATGTACTTTCGCAAAAAGGGAAAATACTTTGAGCACGATGCGTGCCTTAATTAAAAAAAAGAAAAATCCCATCTTTTCCCAATAATGTACCAAGTTTTATGAACATAAGTTAATCCAATGATTTTTAATTATTTTTTGAAAGTGTGGCGTAATTAAAGAATTACCCTTTATAATGATTCTAAGATCTTGAATTTTTTATCAGACTGACAAAGTGAAAGTATGTACAGAAAAATTTCCAGATTTTATTGGGTGCGAGGAGATAACAGAGAGACTACGAATTAATAAGTATTTTGGATTTGATAGATGGAATCCAGTAATCCAGTTCTGTGCGAGACCTCCATTCTAAAACTTTTCTAACTGTATAGGCTTAAAATCTTATTTACTTTCACCCCTAGTTAATTTCACGATGAATGACCCCAAGAAGGGTATAATAAATACTTTCCCTTTGGGTACAATGGGGATAGAATTATTGGGGAGCAAAATATTTTGGGGAATACTCAATAGAATTATCATTCTGTCGGATACAAAATTATATTAAAGAATGACTTTAAATATTCAGTTTCTTGATGAAGCGTTACATATTCTGAAGAAATTTTGAAGGTTTTATTAAACCTACATTTGATACTTATTGTTTAAAACATAAAGATAAATAGCTAAAATAATTAGTACCTAAAAGAGTATAGTAGTCCTTCTTCTAAAAACAGAAGTATTGAAGGGGCAATCAGTATTTGTGTTACCATTACATCAAGAAAAGAAATTTTATTATCAACTTTTGTGTTCATTGTAAATGTAATGCTAGGCTGGCAGAATTAATATATTTTTTAAAAAAGTGAGGCGTGGTCTTTATGCCCGAAGATCAAGAAACAATTGTCGACATACCTTTTGTACACAAGAGGTCTAAATTGACTTGGTCAATTTCCCAGCTTTGCTTTTGATAATTACACAAGATACTATTCACGAAAGATGGGTTCATTGCACCGAACATCCGCTATCCATTCCGTAAGCTAGCTTATACATTTATGTTTTATTGATTTTGTTGTACAGTATTTTAGGATATTTTGTTGTCTGTTCTTTATACGAGTATTTCATGATTTATTTTTGATTTTAGCTCATACACTGAAAACGAACATTAGTCAGGTTCGAAACGTACACAGGAAAATGAGAAAAATTATTAAAATTTTGCTGAACAGTTTCGCAGCATGAAACGAACTATTCATAAATTTTTTATTCAGGAAAAAAAGAATATTTAAGAGAAGTGTACAAGATTTCAAAATATTACTAAAACCACGCAACACACACTCTCTCTCTCTCTCTCTCTCTCTCTCTCTCTCTCTCTCTCTCTCTATATATATATATATATATATATATATATATATATATATATATAAGTTATATATGTTTAGGAGTGCTTAACCTCCTTAGTAACGGAAAAGGTCATGTGACAGAGGGGACCTAGAGCTTTATATGGGATCCGAACCACATGTCACTACATCATCTGAATCAAGAGGACGGTCAGCCATCCAAATACACTGTACTGAAGAGACAAAACGTCGCTTAACCTCACTGATTTAACGGGAAGCGGTGTTGGGACGTGGCCGCGATGTAGCCATATATATATATATATATATATATATATATATATATATATACAATCCGTACATGGGACAAGGAACTCTTCTGGGAAAATTCTGGGACATCGTGGCCGCGATGTAGCCATTAGACTACATTAGACGAAAGCGCTTGAACACCATTTTGTGTTTCCTTTCCTTCGTGGTTTTATTCATCGTAAATATTTTTCACGTGTTACTTTCGTGAAATAATTTCATATATATATATATATATATATATATATATGATACACACAATCCATACATGGAACAAGGAACTCTTCTGGGAAAATTAAATCTACTTAGTCCGAATAAGTAATGGTAAATGACAAATCAAACACTATAGTTTTTTGTTTTTCATGATGTTAGCCCGACGTGGGATATATATATATATATATATATATTTACACTTGGAAAGTAATGGAGAAACTAGTTCCTAATCTTACTCTGAACCCTATAACTCCCCAAACAATGATGGAAAGTAAAAACGGTAGACTGTGTCGTATTCCCAAATTAAAAGCGAGACAGGGAACATCCTTAACCCTGAAAGAAAATAGTTTTGTGGTGAGAGGACCAAAACTGTTTAATCAGCTGCCCAAAGACCGAAGAAACACGAAGGGAGTTGCAGTGGACATCTTCAAAAGAAGATTAGACGCCTGGCTCAGAACAATCCCCGATGAGCCGGGCGTACCTGGCTATGTGAGATGGAGAACGCAAGAAACCAACTCACTACTTCACCAGGCCAACTAGAGAGGAGGGGTGAAGCTTGACCTTCGCGAAATGAGGACTCATCGCGCGGAACCTTTGTAAGGTTGTAAGGTAAGGTAAGGTTTTATATATATATAAATATAATTTAGGGGTGGTCGAAGTTGGTACCAGAAAGCGAATAAACATCCAGTAGTTGTCGTTTCATCTATGAAATGTGAAAATCACAAAGAAATGCATTTTGATAAAAGATCAGAATGCGAATTTAGCTTTTAAGTTTTTAATTTTTTCTGTTGTCGCTTCATGCGTAAAATCCCATATGCGGCATACGCGCAACCAAAACAAAGCAAACCCAAAATTATTAACTTGTTTCTATAAGCATAAATATCAACGTTTTGTTTGTATTTGTATATAATTATTAATTATGCATCTTTATTAAAAAATAATGGTAAAATATTATATTTCGTGTGACCGTTCACGCTTATTTCTTACATATTGCTATTCGCATCAACACTTTTCATTATGTTTCAGATTTTCCGGTGGAAATAATGCCGAAAGCGAAAACAAGACACCTGACCCGAAAGAAAAGTGAAGAAAAGTATGGATGTGGTCCTTGTGGATTATTAGTGACCGAACCAAGCACTTACAGGCAGCTGATTCAATGCTATTATGACCTTAATCATGCTAACCCTGGCGCAGATTTTTGGGCCTTAGTGCAGCAAGTTAGCAAGGATTTAAAATCCATTTGGTCTTCAGTGAATCCAAGGCTGCCTTTGATTAATGACATATCCATTGACAGAAAGGTTAAAGACCTACTCACTCTTGTGAAAGACATTAATCGCAAGCATGCTAAGGCAAGTGTCAAGCGAAATCTGGATGCTAACTTGGACAAACTTTTTGATATTTCTGCCTGTTCCTGTTCTTTGGATATTTTGCCTTGCAGTAATTCAAGAGTGTACTGTAAGAAGGACAAGTGTACACAAGAACACATCATCTGTGTTTGCCCTCGAAATGCTACGGTTCCACTTGAAGAAAGAGCATACCTTCGTGATCAGCGATCCAAAACAGGTCCTAAGGGTGCATACCAGCTGTCTTCAGTGGACACAGCTGCTGCCAAAAGAGACAGGAAGGCCAAACAAGGACAGCAACATTTACTACCTCAGGAGGAAGTTGAGCTAGTAGGGTCTTTCATACAGCCTACAGAGTTGCCTGGACTTACAAGCAGTTCATCTGATGGCGAGGTTAGTTTCCTTTTATTTATATTAATTATATATAATTATAAATAAATAAATAAATAAATAAATTAAATAAATAAATAAATAAATAAAATAAATAAACTAAATAAATAAATAAACAGAAAACGCATTAATATTTTCCATTTATTTTCAGGAAGGAGAAGATGAATGGCAGCCTAGGAAGAGGCCTTCAGGAGACCAAAGCCTTTTAAAGTTTCTCAGATATGCTATGGAACTTCTCAGAGGTGAATGTTCATCAAATCTAGGCGCAGCTCTTGGGAATGCCTTGCTCCATGACATCAAACACCTACTGAGACCTGAAGTTGACATCAATTACATCATGATTGACAAGTGCAAATTAGACAGGGCCAAAGCCCAAATTAGGGTAGTTAGTGAGGGTATGGACTCGGAGAAAAAGACAGCTCATTTGTGTTGATGTGGATGGGAAGGTTGGCGAGAATACCATGACTTACAAAGAAATAGAGACACCTGAAGGGGAAACTGTTCTCAGAAAGTGTGTTGACGCAGAACATCACCTCACCTTCACCTATGAAGATGGAAAATCTCCTGGCGGCTACTTGACCCACAGAACAATTCCTGTTATGGGCGCCACTGGTGAGGTCCTTGCTCAGGAGACATTCAGTGTTCTTGAAGAATATAATAGCCTTGAAAGTATCTGAGCCATTCTTCTTGATAATACCGCAACCAACACTGGCTGGAAGAGCGGTTTAGTGGTAAACCTTGAAGAAACTCTGGGGAGGAAACTGCACACTATTGGTTGCGCACTGCATCAGAATGAACTCCCACTAAAAGCTCTTTTAAAAAAAATGGATGGAGTGACAACTGGCCCAAGAAGTTTCAGCGGGCCCCTTGGGCAAAGGTGCGCAGAAGATATCCAGGATGAACCTCAGGTACAGTTTGAAGCTGTGGAAACTCCAATCATTGAAGGGTACATTCCAGAGGAATTACTGAAAGACCTCAGTCATGATCAAAGGCTTCTGTATGAGTATTGCAGAGGGATCGGATCAGGAAGAGTAGATGACAGATGGGCTGCTTGGAAGAGTGGTCCACTTAACCATGCAAGATGGTTAACTCTTGCCATACGACTTCTTTGTTTATACACAAGAGACAACAGACCAAACCTGAATTTGAAAAAGTTGGTCCATTACATTGTTCGAGTTTATGCTCCTGCATGGTTTGAGAGAAAGGCATCCTCTAAGCTGCATGATTCTCCTCGCATCCTCTTCTCTGCTATCAGCCGACTGAGGCTGATTCCATTTGATGATGTGAAACGCATTGTAAAGCAGAACATCCAGGGTAATGTTTTCTGCCTCCGACCTGAGAACATCCTCTATGCCATGGTGAAAGATGATGAAGACAGAATCAGGAATCTTGGGCTTCAGACTATACTCACTCTCAGTAGACACAGGTAAATTTTGCGCTTCTTGTAATAATTTTTTTTTTTTGCCAAAGCTGTTATTCTCCAAAAAATATGGAAAAAATATTATAATTGTCACTTTAAGTGGGCAATTTGTTTGTATTATTGAAACGGCAATATTTGAGTACTATTTTTCATTTATATTTATATTTTTATTTATATTTATATTTTCATTTTCATTTTTCATTTATAGAATGGAGAGCAACCAGGAAGCACGGAAGAAAATTTCCCAGGTGAATTGGAATACAAATCACTGGCATGAGCTCATCGACCTCACTGACCCTGATGTCATGGAACCACCTACCACACAGCACTTATCTGATGAAGAAATCCAGTCATTGATGGATACTAACACTAAGCCAGACATTACAGACTTGCCTTCTCACTCTCAGAGCGTTGAGAGGAATGTGAAATTAGTGACAGAGGCTTCCCATACCGTGTACGGGTTCGAAACTCGTCACAGATGTATCCTTACTAAAGTACTGAGCAGGAAGATGCGTCCTGCATTTATGTCAAAAGGACATTATTCTCAATCTTATGATGATTTATATGAATAGTTTTTCTTTTTACATGAGAACATGTGATTTTTTTTGATTTATCACCTTTTGAAAGTATTTTTTCAAGTTTTGTAGCCAAAATATGTGAATAAATTAGCAAAAATGCATGTTTTTTCAACGAAATTTTATCATTTTACACTTAAAACACATGATATACATTAGGCATTGTCTCCTCTTGGAATAGAAAATGATATTGAGTTGCTACATCTATAATTAGTTAATATTATGTCTTCAAAAATGACGAGTTTACCTATCGCGTATGACGAAAATTGGGTCAAAAACCATAACAAACTTTAATTGCAAATCCGCAAGCAGGCCTTATCCGTTTGCTCTAAAAATTTTTTTGGGTTTATTTCTCAACCAAACCTAACTACTGGGCACTTATTCACCTTGTGATTTCAAAACATGTGGAAAATCGACCCGCCCTAATATATATATATATATATATATATATATATATATATATATATATATATATATATATGGGATGAATTTCACATAAAACACGTGAAATTAATAAATGCTGCAAACCCACAAGGAAAAAGAAAAACGATTCCAAGGCCTTTCGTGTATTCAAAGCTACACCTCGTCACATTCCCTGACGAGGTGTAGTTTTGAATACACGAAAGGCCTTGGAATCGTTTTCTTTTTCCTTGTGGGTTTGCAGCATATATACACACACACACACACATATATATATTATATATATATAATATATATATATATATATATATGTGTGTGTGTGTGTGTACATATACACACACACACACAGGGTGTTTCAGGAGGAAAGGTCAATACTTCGGGAGGTGATAGTATCGGTCATTGTGAGAAAAAAAGTTCATATGAACATGTGTCTAATTCTGAATGGTTACGGAGATAGAGCTGTTTGAATCTAATGCGCGCGCAGCTCTTCCTCCCCCTTCCCTCCCCTATAACCTTGAACCATGTAAGCTGTAATTTAAGCATGTAACATAAGCCAATCGACAG
The DNA here is from genome assembly GCA_023014485.1 of Bathynomus jamesi. Lineage (NCBI taxonomy): Eukaryota > Metazoa > Arthropoda > Malacostraca > Isopoda > Cirolanidae > Bathynomus > Bathynomus jamesi. The sequence continues at coordinate 256,879 of JAJOZX010002509.1, forward strand.
CTGACTGTTGTGAGTGACATTGTTTGGTGTTTGAAGCAGTGTTAAGAATGCCACACACCTTCACACATGCCGAATATGCAGATATGGTGTATGCCTACGGTTTTTGCGATGGAAGTGCAACAGCTGCTGTTGCAGAATACCGTCGACGGTTTCCGAACCGCAGAATTCCGGATCGAAGAGTGTTTACCAGGGTTTTCAACACATTGCGTGAGACTGGTACACTTCCCAGCGCTCATGTTTCATCTGAACGTGAAGGTCAACAAGATGTGTATGAAGTGGAAAACATTCTTCAGGTGGTAGAGCGTAGTCCTACTACTAGCTCATGAAGAATTTCTACACGTCTCGGTGTACCACACACAAGAGTATGGCGAACATTACGTTGTAGTGAATACTCTTATTTTAGTTTAAAGATAAATGTTAATTTTACCGTCTTGAATTTCGGAATAGTATAAATTCATTTTAAATTAGTTACCCCATTATAATTCAATTGTGAACCACATTAATACTAATTTTATGTATACTATATTATTTTATTGTATGTAAACATAATTAATTATATATCACAATTGTCAGTTAATTATTTATATTCAAATATTTATTTTAATCTAATACCATGTCCATTTTACAAATAAATAATAGAAAACCAAAGGTTATATTTTCCACCTTTGGTACTGTCGCAGTTTCGCCTAACGGACTCAATACGGCTAGTGAGATAATCACTGGTTGGCACTTAACTAGCGGCAGTGCTTATGGCTACATCATCCAGGTTAACCTATACCGGATAGATGCGCTACGGTCCCAAGCCGTAGCTTGCCTAGGCCAACGACGACGACGTAAACCAACAATTGGTGACCCCGGAGCTGGATTACCCCTTTTACCCGAATGACTAGGACGACTGTAATGTCGTTCGTGCCCATCACCCCTTCACCCGAACGACTAGGACTAGACTGTAACGTCGTTCGTGCCCACCACCCCCTTCACCCGAGCGACTAGGACCAGACTGTAATGTCGCTCGTGCCCTCTGCCCCTCACCCCTGCCCGTGCGCTCTGTGCCTGCGCTCGTCTCAACCTCCACTCCTTCGTTGGGAACTTGTCGTCTTGCTTGTACGTCAGCAAGCATAGGAGAAGATGCCTGACGACGCTGGTGCCATCTCCCACTTGAGCGTAAAGCTCCCCGTCTTCTGGCCGGGCGATCCATTTATTTGGTTCCACCAAGTGGAATCACAATTCAACTTGGGAAGGATCACCGCTAGCAGGACGAAATACGATCATGTTTTGTCCTCCCTACCAGCGAGCATCATCTCTGAAGTCCGTGACGTCATCGTATCTACTTCCACGAGTGAGGACCCGTACACCGATCTGAAGTCTGCCATCCTGTGCCGCACCACTGTCTCCGAGCGTGAGAAACTACATCAGTTAATCTCAAACGAAGAACTTGGAGACCGTAAGCCCACTCAAATGCTGAGGGCTATGCAGTGCGCTCTAGGCGAACGCGCACAAACCTTCGATAAGGACATCTTTAGACAGTTGTTCTTGCAGAAACTTCCTCCATCAGCTCAGCGTGTCTTGGCCACTATGGATCCTGCTACTCCAGTTGATAAACTAGCAGAAACTGCCGACAAAGTAGTGGAGATTGACACAGCTCCGGTCAACAACGTGAACACACAATCGGAACTGGAGTTGAAAGTGAAAGAGTTAAGTCAACGACTCAACCACGTTTGTTCTCTGCTACAAAATCAACGGCAAAGAAGCCATTCTCGGTCAAGATTTACGAAGAGGCATCGTTCGAGTTCCGGGAAGATCTGCTTCTACCACTCGAAATTTGGAAAGAAGGCTAGGAAGTGCATCTCCCCTTGCAATTTTTCGTCGGAAAACCCCAGCAGCGAGTCCTAATGGCGTCTAGTACTCGCACTGCCAACCTGTTATTCATAAAGGACAGGAACTCTGGTGTCAATTTCTTGGTCGATACCGGAGCGTCAGTCAGTGTATTCCCTCAAAAATCTGGTCATACGCACTCGGAATCTCCGCCTCTATACGCTGCTAACGGTTCACGCATACCCACGTACGGTACTCAGTCGCGTGAACTAAACTTGGGCCTTCACCGATCCTTCAAGTGGATTTTCATCTGTGCTCAAGTGCAGCATCCCATAATCGGCGCTGACTTCCTCCAGCATTTCAAACTCCTGGTGGATCTTGACAAGCGACGCTTATGCGACCAGGCCACACTGCTTTCTGTTCTTGCCAAACAGGTTGCCCTTCCGGACGCCTCGAACTCTGCACTTTCCCTCGTTCCCCCTAATTCCATGTACCAGTGCCTTTTCCAGCGATATCCAGGAATTCTTCAACCGATGCAGATGGGTGATACCATTAAGCACACCATTACCCATCACATTACAACAAAAGGTCCCCCTGTGTTTGCAAAACAGACGTCTTGCCCCGGACAAACTGAAAGCTGCCAAATCGGAATTCCAGCTTATGATAGATCTTGGGATAATAAGACCTTCCAAAAGCAGTTGGTCCTCTCCCCTACACCTGGTCCAGAAGAAGTCAGGAGACTGGAGACCATGTGGGGATTACCGGTTTTTGAATTCGACAACCATCCCGGACCGATATCCGGTACCAAATGTCCAAGACTTTACTTCTCTTCTCCACGGCAAATCTATCTTCAGTAAAATAGATCTCGTTAAGGCTTTCCACCACATTCCCGTAGAGCCTTCGGATATTCCCAAGACTGCAGTTTGTACACCATTTGGGTTATTCGAATTTTTGAAGATGCCGTTCGGGCTACGGAATGCTGCGCAAACCTTTCAGAGGTTTATAGATGAGGTCACCAGAGGCTTAGACTTTGTTTATGCCTACATCGATGATTTGCTTGTGGCCAGCTCAACGGAAGAGGAACATAAGGAACATCTTTCACTCCTCTTTCAACGCTTAGAACAATACGGTGTTACTATTAATGCATCTAAGTGTGTGTTTGCACAGCCAACCTTGGAATTTCTTGGTCACACGATTTCGCAGCACGGAATTACCCCCCTTCAGGACAAGTGTGAAGTGATAAAAAGTTACCCTATGCCAAATAATCAGCGTGAGTTACGGCGGTTTCTAGGTTTGGTAAATTATTACCACAAGTTCATTAAAACTGTGCCAGTGTTCTTGCTCCTCTACACGCTATGATCACACACAAACGCAAGGTAACGAAATTAGTATGGTGTAGCGATAGTTTACAGGCGTTCGACAATGCCAAAAATGCTATCAATAGTGCATTGTCTCTGTCATTTCCTATCAGTGATGCCCCCCTAACTCTGACGGTCGATGCCTCAGATGTTGCGATCGGTGGGGTGTTGGAACAAACCATTAACGGTCAACAAGCACCCATCGCGTTTTACTCGAAAAAGCTGCAGCCAGCCCAAACGCGTTATAGTGCTTTCGGACGTGAACTTCTTGCTATTTACTTAAACGTGAAGCATTTTCAACATTTCCTTGAAGGCCGAGAGTTTTGTGTTTTTACCGACCACAAACCTTTGGTCACTGTCTTCAATAAAAACAGCTGTAACCACTCTCCCAGAGTCATCAGGCAACTCGATTATATCTCGCAATTTACCACAGATATCCGCCACATCAAAGGTGTCTTGAACACTCCAGCGGATGCACTTTCAAGAATAGAGATTACTTCTGTTACCCTCAGCTCTACACTGTGGAATGCTATTGCACAGGATCAAGATAAGGATACGGAACTACAAGAACTGCTCAGAGAAGACTCCACTCACTCACTTTCCCTCAAGAAAATGAGTATGCCAGGATTGTCTGTGCCCCTCTATTGCGACGTATCAACAGCTGCTATTCGCCCTTATGTCCCTCCATGTCACAGAAAAGCAGTCTTCACGGATCTTCATAAGCCCTCCCATCCTGGTATCCGTGCTTCGCAACACCTGGTTACCTCTCGCTTTGTTTGGCCCTCGATGCGGAAGGATGTCAAACATTGGACCAAAACGTGCCTTGCCTGCCAGCGTGCCAAAGTCCAAAGGCACACCAGGTCCCCCTTTGACGCATTTCCGCCCCCATCCCAGCGATTTGAAGTAATTCATGTAGACATTGTTGGCCCTCTTCCAGTGATTCAAGGCCAACGTTATCTGCTCACCTGTCTCGACCGCTTTCCAGATGGCCTGAAGCCATCCCACTTCCTGATATCCAAGCGGACACTGTTGCAAGAGCCTTTCTTCATGGATGGGTATCAAGATTTGGATTGCCGACAAAAGTCATCACTGACCAAGGTCGCCAATTTGAGTCTTCGCTTTGGAAGAAGTTTACCAGCTTGTTGGGTACAGTACATGCGCATATCTGTGCGTATCATCCGCAAGCTAACGGCCTCGTCGAACGCTTCCATCGCCAGCTGAAGTCATCCCTTATGTGTCACGAAGACTCCCATTGGATGAATAAGCTTCCACTCGTTTTGCTTGGTATTCGCTCTGCATTTAAGAGTGATCTGAAGACTACAGCGGCTGAACTAGTCTATGGAACAACACTGCGGCTACCAGGTGGCTACTTCACTGCAGGGGATAAGTCATGTGATCCTACGGAATTCGCTCAAACACTTTCCTCTCACATGCAGTCCCTTCAGCCTGTTCCCCCTCGATTGACTAGCCAACAGAACATCTTTGTTTCCCCAGCCCTCCAGTCTTGCACCCACGTTTTCGTTCGTGTACCTGTCCCAAAACGGCCTCTCCAATGTCCATATGACGGACCCTATGAAGTTCTCCGACGTACGCGCAAATCATTTCTCATCCAGCGCGGTTCCAAGGTCGACAAGGTTTCTATCGATCGTCTTAAGCCTGCGTTTTTGGAATCAACCTTAAGTGAGGTACATGTAGCTACCAAAAAGGTCCAGAGGAAATCAGTGTCGTTCGGAACTCTTTGAACTTCCTCTCTGGTGGGGGAGTGTGTAGTGAATACTCTTATTTTAGTTTAAAGATAAATGTTAATTTTACTGTCTTGAATTTCGGAATAGTATAATTCATTTTAAATTAGTTACCCCATTATAATTCAATTGTGAACCACATTAATACTAATTTTATGTATACTATATTATTTTATTGTATGTAAACATAATTAATTATATATCACAATTGTCAGTTAATTATTTATATTCAAATATTTATTTTAATCTAATACCATGTCCATTTTACAAATAAATAATAGAAAACCAAAGGTTATATTTTCCACCTTTGGTACTGTCGCAGTTTCGCCTAACGGACTCAATACGGCTAGTGAGATAATCACTGGTTGGCACTTAACTAGCGGCAGTGCTTATGGCTACATCATCCAGGTTAACCTATACCGGATAGATGCGCTACGGTCCCAAGCCGTAGCTTGCCTAGGCCAACGACGACGACGTAAACCAACAACGTGAAGAAGGCTTGCATCCATATCATGTACAGCGTGTACAACACCTTCAACCAAGAGACGCTGCCATGCGACTGGAATTTTGTCATTAGATAAATGCTAATCGCCGATTGCTTCGATTAATACTGTTCACCGATGAAGCTACTTTCACCCGTGACGGTATCAACAACACTCGTAACTCTCATCGGTGGTCAGACGAAAATCCAAATGCCACTGTGGAAACAAATTTTCGCTTCTCTGCCAATGTGTGGTGCGGTATCATCGATGATCAGCTGAGTGGCCCTGTTACTTTAGAGAATCGTCTTACAGGACAAAGTTACCTAGAATTTCTGCAAAATGAATTGCCAGGACTATTGGAGGATGTTCCTTTGGCTACACGCGCTGGTATGTACTTTCAGCATGACGGAGCTCCTCCACATTCTACCCGTCTGGTGATGCAATACCTAAATCAAACTTTCCCTGGTCGATGGATCTGCCGCGGTGGTCCCATTCAATAGCCACCAAGGTCTCCAGACCTCTCTCCGTTAGATTATTGTTTGTGGGGGTAGATGAAAAGTAAAGTTTACAAAAGAAAGGTGGATACGCGAGACGAATTGCTCGCGCGCATTTTGGATGCTGCTGCCCGCATAAAGGAACGTCAAGATCAACTCAGACGAACAACACGCGATCTTCGCACACGAGTTGCAAAGTGCATTGAGGTTGACGGTGGGATTTTCGAAAACGTATTGTAAACTGTAACAAATTTGTCATTTCTGTATCTGATACTACTCAAAATGCCAGTGTTTAAACATTAAATGTTAGAAACAGTAATTGGTTTCTCTTTCTTGATTACCATTAACAATGCTTTTGTATTTGTAGATTCAAACAGCTCTATCTCCGTAACCATTTAGAATTAGACACATGTTCATATGAACTTTTTTCTCACAATGACCGATACTATCACCTCCCGAAGTCTTGACCTTTCCTCCTGAAACACCCTGTATATATATATATATATATATATATATATATATATATATATATATATATACACACAGTGTATATTGGATCTTTGTTCAAATGAATCTCACTCTAAACTCATAGATATATATTATACTGACGTAATATCCATATTAAGGGAAGCAGGAGGGCTCCTGATTAAATCTTACAACTGCCATACTAAAATTATTCCTGAATGGAATGATTTTATTGCCCCTCTGAAGAGGGAATCGAAAGACGATTACGATTTATGGTGTCTCCATGGGAGATTCAGAATAGGACCGCTTTACGTGCATATGTGTAGAAGTAGGGGTCAATATAAAACAGCCATAAGGCGGTGTAAACAGAAAGGAGATTCTATTCGAGCAGCAAAAGCCTAAGGCTAACTTAAATGAGCATCATGAAAAATTTGGAGAATCTGCTAAGAAGGAAACGGGTGTCAAGAATGCCCTCCCACCAATAGTTGATTGGGTGTCGGGGAAGTAAGAAATTGCAAGTATGGAAAACCCACTACTCAAACATTCTTAATAGTGTGGGAAGTGCTAATTTTAATATAGACTGCAACGAAACGCCCGTAGGAGGAACCATGAAAAATTACTTGGACCTCAGTTCCTGAAATTAAGAGTCTGTTAAAAGAGTTAAATTCTGATTCTCCCTCAGTGGATGATAACCTATCGAATGAGCATTTAAAATATGCCAATGACGTTGGGAGTCTGCATATCTCATTGTTTATCTTAGATATGCTTGCTTATAGTTATATTCCTGCAGAGTTTATAAGGGTATATATCTTGCCCCTTGTCAAAAATAAATATGGGAACATTCTATCCAGCAATAATTACAGGCCTATTGCTGTAGCTTCCTCCTTCTCGAAACTACTAGAGAAATTCTTGTTGCGCCGATTAAATGATTACTTAGGGGCATCTCCAGAACAGTTGGGTTTTAAAAGGTCCCACTCAACTGATGTGTGTATCTGTGTATTGAAGAAAATTATATTTAAATTCACAAACAGTAATTGAACTATTTTAGTTTTTCCTATAAGGCATATTATAAAGTGAACCTCAACATTTTATTTTAAAAACCTAGAGGACAGGAAAGTTCCTTTGTACATATTAAATATATTGAAATTTTGGCATCCCTACCAATCTTTTACCGTTAGGTGGGCAATGTATTGTCCAAGTGGTTTGGTTCCTCCTCCGAAGTGAGGCAAGGGTCCTTGCTCTCTCCTCTACTGATTAATGTGTATCAACGTGTATTAACGTGTATCATTGTTATTTCTTTGTTACGGTAGTCCTTTTATTAAAAAAAAACTTAGTATTTACCTAATTGGTTGTATCGTTGGTTACCTTGATGGATACTGTATCTTTATTTTTAGATTGGGGGATCTGTCTCCTGCCAATTAACAGCATTATTGTCATTATCATTATCATCATTTTTGTAGTCTTAGCAGTGGGTTAGTTTTGTTTCTATTATTATTACTTGTTTCAGTACATGTCTTCTGTTTATCCCCTTAAGTCATAATTTTTAGTTTATTTGTTTTTAAATGTATTATTGTTTGATTTATCTTTTATATTGACAAGCATATTATACTATGTTATGGGATTTATATCCTGCCAATAAAACTTGGCATTATCATTATGATCATAATGTGCATGTTCATGGTTTAATTGATTCACTTAATGAGGCAAACGTCGGATGTTGTATAGATAACATAGGGATAAATGACAGTTTATGTTGGTAATATGGTGTTAATAAATCCTTTTGTTAAAAGTCAAGATTGTCTTTTAAAAATCTGCGAATTATATTCGTAAAACCATAATATTCTTCTTATTTTTACAAGAACTAAGGTTATGCAATGCTGTCCAAAGGGTCTAATCAGTCAGCTGATATTAATTTCAAAGTGAGAGGTGAACCAATAGGGGAAATACAAGAATTTAAGTATTTGTGTCAAAATTATCACCAGTTCCTTGAGTGATGATTCAGATATAAGAAAACAATATCGAAGCTTCTGTGCTAAAGCAAACATGACTGTAAGGAACTTCAGATTCTGTACAAGTGAAGCTAAAGTCACTCTCTTTCGTATCTTCTGCACTAATTTATATGGCAGCAAATCTGGGCGAATTATAAAAGCGGTTCTGAGAGAACGCTAAATTTGCTTTATAAAAGATCTTTCAGACCCCTACGTAAGTTACCCATAAGACGCTCAGCGTCGCAAATGTTTGCTAACCACAGTGTCTTGTTCTTTCTGGAGGAAACAAAACGTGCTCAATACAATCTAATGCAAAGAATTAAAAAATCAGCCAGCCCAATTATCCAGGCTGTTAATCAGTCCTGCCATATGTAATCTTAGCTATGGATTTCATGGTATGAAAACGTTTGCCTGTAGCTACATTTAACTTCCATATTGGAATTTTTCATTATTTGTACTTCTATTTTAAGTACTTGTATTGTATTTTATTTTATTTTATTTATTTATTTTATTTTTTTTTTAGTTTGTATTATTACTTCTTGTCGAATATAGAATAATTTGCTTCCAATAAACTTTTTCATTTTCATTCACACACACACACACACACACATATATAATATATATATATATATATATATATATATTATATATATATATATATATATATGTGTGTGTGTGTGTGTGTGTGTGTGTGTGTACTGTATATATATATATATATATATATATATATATATATATATATATAATTTAAAAAAAATTATAAATACCTAAAAGCTTAAAGAACTCGGGAAGTAATTAGAATTGATCCAATATTAAATTTCTATTTTATTAAATTGCAAAATTGAAATCCGGAAGGCGTCTATTAACATTGAAATTATTAAAATACGTAGTTTATATATGGAAGACATCATTACAAGCATAATTAAATACAAAAGAGTGATTTAAAAACCATGCTTTTACTTTAAATAATTAATTTATGATGTGTAGTTGTCTGTTATCAACAATAGTCCGTTGTTAAGATTAAAATTACGCGATTCTTTAATACAGAGATATATGCTAATCGTTGATTCAGTGAAATTCATCTCTTCTAATGATCATTAATCAAAAAAAATAATTATCGCATATCTTCTTTTTAGTCGAGTTTTTTATCTCATTCTCTTATAAATGCGTATTCATGACATTACTTTTATTGTTTCCTTCAATGCGTTTTGGTCGTGAAGGTCTTATTTTTTAAAATAATGATCATTAAGAGAGAATTTTCACTGAATCACCAATCCATTAATTTTAATCTCAACAACGGACTCAATGTTGATAACGGACAACTACACTTTATAGATTAACAATTTAAATTAAAAGAAAGGATTTAATTTACTTTGTATTTAATTATGTTTGTGATGACGCCTTCCATTCGTGATGACGCCTTCCATTCGTGATGACGCCTTCGTTCCAACTATTTTAATAATCTTAATGTAAACAAACGCGTTCCAGATTATAATTTTGAAATTTAATAAACTATGAATAAGTTCTAATTATTTCCTGAATTTTTTAAGTTTTTAATTACAGTGGAACCTCGCTTAACGAGCATAATTCGTTCCCGAATTGTGCTCGTTATGCAAAATGCTCGTTAAGCAAGGCAATTTTTTCCATAGGAATCAATGTAAAATATGATAATGCGTTCCATGCTTAAAAAATACTTAAAATAATATTTATAATGATATTTAAAGGCGTTTTTTTAAATTATTATTGCATGAAATGAAAAGATTATTAATAAAAATTAACCCAAAGAGAATGTAAATAATTAGTAAACGGTGAAATTTATAAATAACTTACGAAGAGAGAAGGTGCTCCTGACGCACGCAAAGGAAATGAAGAGACAGGGGAGGAGGAGAGGGTTATTGAGGGGAAGGAGGAGAATCGTCTTCGTTCAATGCAATAACATTCTCGACGAGCTCACAGTCACTAGCTTTAAATTTTTTAGAGGCACTTTCACTTTCTTTTGGATCCTTTTTCACGAGGAAACTGTCTAGAGACATTTGTTTTTGTCTACGCTTTAAATTTTGACGAAATATTTTGCTCGTTAAGCAAAGTGTCGCTCGTTATGCAAGGTAATTTTCCCCCATTCTTTTGGCTCGTTATACGAATTTCTCGTTATACGAGGCACTCGTTAAGCGAGGTTCCACTGTATTTATAAAATTATTTTTAACCATCTTTAATTTTTTAATAACGTTCTCTACGTATCATTAATTCATATTTTATATATTTATTATTTCTATGCGTGTCTACGGTTACATTAATATTTTTAAATCTTGTACGTATTAAGCCCCTTCTAAATGCTCATTTTTCAGGTAATATAAAGCTCGTGGAGAGGTCGTCTGATGCGATGAAACCGTTCAGTTAAACCTTAATAATTTATCTGCTTTTTTATGGACGGCAATATTATTTATTATTCACGCGCGCGCGCACACACACACACACACACACACACACACACACACACACACATATATATATATATATATATATATATATAAAGTTTTACTTACTTCCTTTACATATTCTTTTGCCAATTATTTAGCTCAGTTTTAAAATTGTTATGGAGGTCACTGATAATGATAACTAATTGTCAAATAATTACCTATACTTTCAATGTTACAAAATCATTATATTTTTTTAATTTATGCTAAAATAAAGGCACTCACACACACACACACACACACACAGTTATAATATATATATATATATATATATATATATATATATATATATATATATATATATATATATATATATATATATACTGTATATATATATATATATATGAACGTGTTTGCCATGGGATTCATATGTTTTGAATAACCTTTTTCGATGCACATTATTAACTATTGAAGAATGAAATAAATTGAAGGTATTATGGGTTAGATTTGGGTGTGGTCAGAAGTTTCGTTAGCTTTAGGTGAGGTTAGATTAATTGTAAGTGAGGGTTCTCCAAGGTGAATCTATTATAAATCTGTTTTGAATGTCCTCTCGATTTAGAATAAATACATCAGACGGAAGAATTCAAATCAGAAAAGTGTTTTTTTTTTAACAAAATTCGTGTTTACATTTTTTTTAATAAATAAGAAATATCGTTGATGTATGAGGCTCATTTATTATAAGAATGGCGATAAATTATATATTTTTTATTGTAGGAAGGAGGGGCCAAGGGCGAGTGCCCGCAAAAATGCCCACTCCATAGAAGAAGGGTATAGCCGAAATTAAGGTCTCCGAGGCTCAACGATGCCAATTTTTTTTATATGTATAAATTTTAAAAGAGTGTGTAGTGTGTAAGATGCATTTATGCGTAGTGAGGAATAGAGAGAGAGAGAGAGAGAGAGAGAGAGAGAGAGAGAGTGTGTGTTTGCTTGAGAACATGTTGCACTGTTCACAGGGTAGATAAAGCACCGAAAAAGATCAATTAAAGAGGACAGTGACAGGAGAAACGGGAGTTCCAGCACTCCCTGTCTCCTGCCTAGCGTTTCCCCCGGAGTATTTCTTTGGTCGATTGGTGTCTACAATTTCCGCCGTTATATATATATATATATATATATATATATATATATATATATGGGAATGAACTCAAAATGGTCCCCTGAGTTTTTTATGATACACACAGACAGTGCATGGAACAAGGAACTCTTCTGGGAAAATTAAATCCACTATAGTCCGAATAAGTAATGGTAAATGGCAAATACCATAGTTTTTCTTTTTCATGATGCTAGCCCGACGTGGGCAACGGGTCACTCGCAAAGAGGTCCCATAAATATAGCTTCCCTCACCAGCTATCTGCAAAGCAGACAGGATCCAGCTTTGGGACATGGATCTAGGGTTTAAAGCAGCCTAGCCCTGCTACATTTAGAACCTCAATATAAGCAAAAGACTCGCTGCCTTCACGTCAGATTGAATACATAAAAGAAAAAGGGGTAACTATTATATTTTTAGCCAAAAACCAAAACTTAAACCTCAACTGGTAGAATTGAGCGTCCACTTTTCAAGGCACATAACATGTCCGTTTCAAGCTGGATCCTGTCTGCTTTGCAGATAGCTGGTGAGGGAAGCTATATTTATGGGACCTCTTTGCGAGTGACCCGTTGCCCACGTCGGGCTAGCATCATGAAAAAGAAAAACTATGGTATTTGTCATTTACCATTACTTATTCGGACTATAGTGGATTTAATTTTCCCAGAAGAGTTCCTTGTTCCATGCACTGTCTGTGTGTATCATAAAAAACTCAGGGGACCATTTTGAGTTCATTCCCATCTTGAAACGGACATGTTATGTGCCTTGAAAAGTGGACGCTCAATTCTACCAGTTGAGGTTTAAGTTTTGGTTTTTGGCTAAAAATATAATAGTTACCCCTTTTTCTTTTATGTATTCAATCTGACGTGAAGGCAGCGAGTCTTTTGCTTATATTGAGGTTCTAAATGTAGCAGGGCTAGGCTGCTTTAAACCCTAGATCCATGTCCCAAAGCTGGATCCTGTCTGCTTTGCAGATAGCTGGTGAGGGAAGCTATATTTATGGGACCTCTTTGCGAGTGACCCGTTGCCCACGTCGGGCTAGCATCATGAAAAAGAAAAACTATGGTATTTGTCATTTACCATTACTTATTCGGACTATAGTGGATTTAATTTTCCCAGAAGAGTTCCTTGTTCCATGCACTGTCTGTGTGTATCATATATATATATATATATATATATGTTAATAACCAATGCTTAAAACAATCATAATTTTAGTTTAAGGGGAAGTAAGATAATAAATTTCATAGTTTACACAGAACACCATCCCGCCCGTATGATAATGATGATGATAATGAAACCTCTTTTCACACGAAGGTCAAGCTAGTGGCCCCCACCTGTAGGCCTGGCCTGGCGGAGGAGCGAGTTGCTCTCTTCCGTTCTCCGTCGCACATAGCCGTCTTGAGCCAGCTGTTTAGTTTTCTTTTGAAAACTTCAGTTTTGACACCAGTGATGTTCTTGATGTTCTTCGGTAGCTGGTTAAAAAGTTTGGGCTCTCTGACGACCAAATAAGAAAATGAAAATGAAAAATTTTATTCGCGAAAAAATGGCCTCCATACTTTAAATAGTAAAACTAAAAATGCGAGTAATGAATATAATATTGGTATTTAGGTGGAGCTACGGACAAATATTTACATACCATGAAACTTAAAGTTTAGAATACAGCAAACATTTGTGAAGCTGAGCATCTTGGAAGTAACTTATGCAGCATTGTTAAAGATTTGTATACATATAAAAAATAGTTAGAATTCTTACAGAATCTTTTTTGATAATTAGACCCTGTTTCCTGTAAATATCAATGCAAAAAGTACGAAAAAGTGTGTCTTTAGCTTCACTTCTACAAAATGTGAAGTTCCTTATAATTATGCTTGCCTTAGGGCAGAAGCTTCGATATTATTTTATGTCTGAGTCGTCGCCCAAAGGATAGTGATAATGTGATTTGAACCCCAATATACTCTATTCGTTAATCTTTCATTTTTTAAATTATATAAACATATCGAGAGAGAGAGAGAGAGAGAGAGAGAGAGAGAGAGAGAGAGAGAGAGATGTAAATCATTTCCTCATTTGATTTCTTCAGTGAAAATATCTATTTTTTTTATTACTTCCCACTTCGCCCATTCCCAGATGGTATTTCTAGGCCGAAAGTGAAAATGCCTCAAGTGAAAAATGACAGTTCAACTTAACTAACTTCGTTTAGCATTAACCTAATTTACGTTTCACCAAACTAAACTAACTTGGCCTAATCCAAGACCGAATTATGGAAAGTCCGAGGATGAGAATGGAAATGACATAAAGTGAGAAGACTTTTTTTTTCAAAATTTTGTTGTAACTTCTTTCCTGATTTTTTTTAGTATCAATTCAAGTTGAGAATTCTGTTTTTAAATGAAGCAAAAGCAATCTACAGGGTGGGCAAAAAGACTGGGCACTCTCTCTAATGTAAAAATTAGATTTGTAAATATTTTGAAGGGGTGCCCACTGCCCATACTTTTTGCCCACCCTATATAATCAAATATGTTTTATAGTCACACTCAAACTTAAGAAAATTGTTGTCGAGACCAAGGTTGATTGATTGCCGGGTTTCCATTTTAAATTTGAAATAGTTTAATCGTAATTTGATTTTATATAAAAACATAATTACTAATATTTAAATTTTTTGGATCACCTGAAGATCAGGAACCCCAGCCTTCGTTAGTTAGTTAGCCTTATAAGGTTAACTAAAGAAGGCTGGGGGCCCTGATCTTCAGGTGATCCAGTTTTTTAGCTTGAAACATTAAGAAAAAGTTAATAATTTCAGTTTAAACGAAAATACAATAATTTTGAGTTAATTAGAAAATGTGTAAATTATCTCGCAAATGATCGTTCCATTTATACCAAGGTTTTTAGTTAAACATTAAAAGAGAACTTAAAGTTGGTGTTTAAAACTCACTTTCACCGAATTAAAGTATTTAAATTTTAATCTGTTCTCATTTTTTAACTATAAATTTAAGACTAAAAAGTACCTTAAAAAAGAAAGGGAAATTTATGCAAAGTACTTACGTACTTACCTTTCAACCTTTCAAAGGTTCCGCGCGATGATTCCTCATTTCACGAAGGTCAAACTTGTCGCCCCTCCTCTCGAGTTGGCCTGGTGAAGTAGTGAGTTGGTTTCTTGTACTCTCCACCTCACATAGCCAGGTATGCCCAGCTCATCGGGGATTGTTCTGAGTCAGGCGTCTAATCTCCTTTTGAAGATGTCCACCACAACACCACTCGTGTTTCTTGGGTCTTTGGGCAGCTGATTAAACAGTTTTGGTCCTCTCACAACAAAACTATTTTCTTTCAGGGTTAAAGATGTTCCCTGTCTAGCCTTTAATTTGGGAAAAACGACACAGTCTTCCTTTTCTACTTTCCATCGTTGTTTGGGGAGTTACGGGGTTCAGAGTAAGATTAGGGACTAGTTTCTCCATTATTTTCCAAATGTAAATAATGGTGTGTGTGTGTGTGTGTGTGTGTGTGTCTTCTCCTTTCCAATGAATATAGGTTCAGTTCGCGTAACCTTTCCCAGTAATTTAGTTCTTTGCACCCCTTGATCTTGGCTGTGAAGCTTCTCTGAATCCCTTCTAGCTGTCTAATGTCTTCTTTTTTATATGGGCATGTTAGGACCGAGCAGTATTCCAATTTGGGTATGATCAGTGTTTTCAGTAGAGGAATCATTACATTCCTGTCCCTTCGTTTAAAGGTTCTCAATATCTGTCCCGTTATTTTCTTTGCTCTGTTTACTGCTGTTTTATTTTGTGTTTCAAATTTCGCATCATCAGTCATTACAACCCCTAAATCTTTTGCTCTAGAATTTCTCTGAATTTCCTGTCCATTTGGGGTATAATATGCCATGGATTTTAGGTCCTCTTTTTTCGTACCGTAACAGCTGAAATTTCTCAGTGTTAAACTTCATATTGTTGTCTTCCGTCCACTTGTAGATTCTGTTCATGTCGGTTTGTAGAGATCCTACATCTTCTGAGTTTCCTATTTTACTAATGACCTTTGTGCCATCAGCAAAGGATGTTACTGTGCTGTCTCTGGTAACGTCCTCATCTATGTCAGTTTGCATGATTATGAAGAGTAGTGGAGTTAATACTGTTCCTTGTGGAACTGAGCTGAGGACCTCTGATTCTGATGAAGGTACTCCTTGTACTGTAACGACTTGCCGCCGCTCACTAAGGAAATTATATATCTATTTCCCTACTTTTCCTGTTATTCCCATATACTTCAGTTTATGTATTATGATTCCATGGTCACACTTGTCGAACGCTCTGGCAAAGTCTGTGTATATTACATCATAGTTTTCATTACTTTCAAGTGCATCACTAATGTTGTTGTAGTGTTCCATTAGTTGTGATAGGCATGATCTGCCTGATCGAAACTCATGTTGGTTATCATTGAATTTTTTCTGAGTTTCCAAAAAGTCATAGATTTTCTGTCTAACTATTCTTTCAAATATTTTAGCGAGATGATAATATTGAATAATATTCAAAAATAAAGATTTTTCTTAGTTTTATTATTTTTCCTCTAAAATAATTATTATTTAAAAAAAAACTAATTAGTAATTTATGAGGGATTTTTTTAAACTATCTTTTTTAGGTAAACCTTTTTCCAGAACTGTAAATACATATATTATAAAAATATAAGTTAAAAAAATCTCTGAAAATCCTTCGAAACTGGCACCCTCAAACCTCGCATAATCACATCAAATTTACGAGAGGGAACAAAATAATTAAGAAATAAAACATCAAATAAAGTAACAAATCAAGTTAATAAGTAATCCAAGTAATCCAAACAACAAATCAAAGAAATAAATACCAAAATAATTAATCAAAGTATTAAATCAAAGTCATAAATATCAGACTTCGAAAGCAGGAAACAGAGACCGGAAAAACTTCCCTTTTGACGATGTGATTCAGTTCATAAAAAGCGAAAATGATCGTTAGAAACAGTTCACGGAGAAACGGAATTCGCGTCCTTCATTTTTTTTTTTATCTCAGTCTTGCTTTTCCAGTTTTCCAAAAGTTGTTGAGGTCAAAATTAATCTCAGATAATTATGCACGTAGGGAAAATATACAGAAAAAGTAATGAAATATTTAATGTACTTTTAATGTACATTTTATATATATATATATACACACACACACACACACACAGACAGTATATATACAGTGTATATATACACACACACACACACATATATATATATATATATATATATATATATATATATATATATATAGGGCGTCCCAAAAAAATGTATACACACTTTAAATACTTATAAAGGCAGTGTTTATTAAAATACATTTCATTTTCAAAATATAATAGAATCTACAGACATTATTTAATTGTTTTGTCAACGCCTGTTTTCAAACTGACGTCCGTTCTGGTCCAGGCACTGCTGATAACGCGAAGCAATGGAATCGCAAACATCACGAAACATTTCGTTTGGTATTTGTGTGCATTCTCGTTCAATGGCTGCTCTCAATTCAGCGACTGTTGCAGGTTTTATAGCGTAGACTTTGTCTTTTAAGTATCCCCATAAAAAAGTCTAGTGGTGTGAGGTCTGGTGAACGCGGAGGGTATTCTACGAAACCCCTTCGTCCAATCCACATCCACATCGTGCCAAGTACCACTCGCAATACTCCACTCTTCGGTCCGGATCATCTTCATTAATAGCATGGACTAATCTTGGAATGTAACTTTTCCATTGACAGCGCTTCAAAATGCGTTGGACAGACGATTCTGAAATTCCTACCTCACGACTCGCTTGCCGCACAGATTTTCTTGGACTTTGGTGATACGTTTCCAGTACTCTTTCTTGCTTTGTGGGGCTTGTCGATGTCCGTGGTCTTCCGGAACGCTTCTTGTGGACATTCTGAACAGTTCCATCGGCTTCAAACTTATCTCTAATTCGAGTGATGGTAAGTCGCGTTGGTGGATCTGTTTGAAACTCCCTCCTAAACTGTCTTTGCACTTCAACTGCGTTTTCACACTTCCAGTAGCATTTTAGAATGAATTTCCTTTGTTCAAAGCTTAGTCTGACTGCCATTATTAATTCTAATGGGTTTAACTTGGAAAGAAAGAAACATCAATTGAGCTATCAGCTGTTAAAGTGTGTATACATTTTTTTGGGACGCCCTGTATATATCAGGATACCACACATTCGCATTCATAAAACTTAAAATTACTTTAAACGGCTTCTTTATCGCAAGTTGCAAGATTTCTACAACTTCAAAAGAATCATATTATATGTGAAATGCCGGAAAACGGAATAGAAACAGGAAACAGGAAAAACGAAGAGTTTGGAGGAAATGTACATCTCATCGAACGAGAAAAAAAATCAAATCACGAAATTTATTGAGAGGAAAGCTTAATAACATTATTACGATCTTCAACGATCGTTGACCTTAAGACCCGGGGTTCAATGTCAATTTGCAGAGGTTTCCGTATTGCCAAACCTGGTGACATTGCGATACCTGTCATTTTGAACCCTCTTGGCCTCATCGCTGACCTTTCGGTAAACCGACAAACTAGTAAAAAACGGAGTAAGTGATGTGCAAAGAAGATAAGTGAATTTGGTCGGGACAATGAGGCTGGAAAGTGATATGAAAAGAGAGAAAAGACGGAAATGAAGTACAGAATAGAGAGAGAGAGAGAGAGAGAGAGAGAGAGAGAGAGAGAGAGAGAGAGAGATCAAATTCATAAAAAGAAGGGCAAACAACAGCAACAAAGAATAAGAAAAATTTCTAAGAACTATGGACAAAGAGAGGTCAGAAATTACTCGTAAAATGGTATTTATGGTCAACTTCAGTAATTCAGTACGTTATTATGATACTTTTATTATTATTAGTCGTTTGTCACACTCGTTTTAACGTTAGTTCAACGGACAGTTTTGTTTTAGAAGGTTATATATAAAACACATGCGCTTGCAAATATAATAAATACAAATTATTCCAGTTCGTATTTCATTTCTGGAAGAAATAAAAATTATCCCTGTATATAAAAAATCATTCTTTATAGTTAAAAACTTAAAATGATAAAAAGTTGAGGATTCTATTTGGGGGATGTGGCTCAACCAGGCGTATGGCAGTTAAATCAGTGAATGACATAAATCGCGTTTCTTTTATCTAGGAATAGTTTGCTTTCTGTACAACTTATTTGCTCAGCGGAAAGGAGGAAGTCGAAAAAGGTTTTTAATCACCATACAGTTTATTTATGAACTCGGAGGAAAAAGAACGACAAAGATATTTAATAACTTTACAAAAAATACCTACACTCTAGAAACTATTAGAATTAGGTTAATTTGTATCCAAAATGAATTGGTACCAAATAAGCTTCGATCCATTAAATAGTTAAAATTGATATATCATTTCGCTGGTTTTGAAGATAGGGAAATTTGTTAACTATTTTCAGATTTACTCAAGGGATGCAGTAATCTTAACTACTTTTTTTATGCAGAAAGGAGGGGCTTAGGGCGAATGCTCGCAAACACGCGACTCCCACACCCCAACCGAATAGAAGAAGAAGAGAGCCAAAATCAAGGTCCAGGGTTTTCGAGATGTCTGGACACTCTGCGTTTGAAAGCTTGGAGGTCATAGACAGGTGAAAGATGGATTGGGGAAGACTGTTCCAGAGTTGACCGGTCGAGTAGATGAAAGACTGAAAATATCAATTAACCCTTGCGTTAAAGAGTTGGACAGAAAACGAATGAGAATGTGTAGAAAGTCTGGCACTGCGTGCTCTCCTTAAAGGAGGAGGCATGCAGTTAGAGAGTTCAGAAGAGCAGTGTCTGTTATAATAGCGACAGTAAATAGAAAGAGTGAGGCAACATTGCGGCGAAGAGAGAGGGACTGAAGACTGAGTAAGAAGCGGGGAACTGATGAGACGAAAAGCCTTTGATTCCATCCGGTCAGGTAGAGCTGTGTGGTTTGAGCCACCCTATACATGAGAAGCATACTCCATACAGGGGCGGACAAGGCCCCTGTACTGCGGACGTGGTACAGCACACCTAACCTCTTAGAAGCTGTTTAGGAAAGAGAATATATATGATCTTTCCAGGAAAGATCATGAGAAAAGGAAACGCCAAGAATGGTACGCGAAGAGGAAGGATTGAGTTGTGTGTTGTTGAAGGTAAGGGGATAGTCGTGTTGAAGATTGTGACGTGTAGACAGATGGAGGAGCTGAGTTTTTGAGGCATTGAAAGCCACAAGGTGTTCTCTGCCCCAGTTAGAGATAGCAGAAAGATCAGAGGTCAGGTGCACCACAGCCGTCCTACGGGAAGCATGGAGTGACTGTTGAGAGGGGGACGCTTTGCGAAACGAGTGGAGAAGTGAAGGGTGGAATCATTGGCATAGGAGTAAATAGGACAGGAAGTGCGACTTAATAGACCATTAATAAATAAAAGGAAAAAAGTCGGTGATAGGACAGAACCCTGAGGAACACCACTGTTAATAGCTTTAGGAGAAGAGCAGTGGCCATCTACAACCGCAGCTATAGATCGGCCAGAAAGGAAATTAGAAAGGAAGGCACAGTAAAACAATAAAAAACGAAGGAGGGCAGTTTGGAAGTTAAAGATTTGTGCCAGACTCTATCAAAAGCTTTTGATATGTCTAGCGCAATAGCAAAAGTTAGCTTCACCGAAATTCCGAAAGGAGGATGACCAAGAGTCAGAGAGATATGCAAGATCGCCAGTAGAGCATCCCTTGCGGAACCCATACTAACGATCTGAAAGAATATTGTGAAAAGAGAGGTGTTTGAAAATTTTCCTGTTGAGGATAGATTCAAAAACTTTAGAAAGGCAAGAAATCAAAGCAATTGAACGATAATTGGAGGGTTGAGAGCGGTCACCCTTCTTTGGGACAGGCTGAATGAAAGCGAACTTCCAGCAGGAAGGAAAAGTACCAGATGAGAGACAAAAATGAAAGAGTTGGCCTAGGCAGGGTGTCAGCACGGAAACAGTTTTTGTGAACAACAGGAGGAACACCATCAGGACGGTACAACTTCCTAGAGTTGAGTCCAGATAGGGTAGAAAGAACATCTTTGGAAGAGATTCTAATTTCAGACATAATAAAGTCAGAGGGAGGAAGAGCAGCACCGGAATCGTCCATGGTTGAATTGGAGGCGAAAGTTTGAGCGAAGAGTTTAGCTCTGGCAGAAGAGACGGCAACTGAGCCGTCAGAATGGAAAAGAGGAGGGAAAGAAGAGGAGGTAAAGTTGTTAAAGAGGTTCTTAGCTAGATGCCAGAAAGAGCGAGAAGAATTAAAATTGGATAGGTTTTCACATTTTTGTCTGATGAAGGAATTTTTCGCCAGTCGAAGAACAGATATTGCACGATTCCGGGCAGAAATATAAACTTAGCGAGAGTCAGGAGTTGGATGGTAACGGTACCTTCTGAAAGACTCCTCTTTGTTGCGGATAGTATTAGAACAAATAAAGTTAGACCATGGTTTTTTTGCATTAGTAGTAGGAATAAATATGGAATGTACGCCTCCATGCCCGAGAGAATCATCTCCGTGATGCGCTCAGCACATTCGGAAGGGCCCCGGTCACCGAAACAGTAATCATTTCATGGGAAATCTAAGGGCCTCCCAATCAGGCTGACCGAACTTAATGGGTCGGAGCTTATATGAGCTCGTATGATAACTATTTGAGTAAAACAACAGTTTTCACAGAGCATGGAGAGAGAGAGAGAGAGAGAGAGAAGAGAGAGGAGAGAGAGAGAGAGAGAGAGAGAGAGAGAGAGAGAAGGAATTACAAGAACAAGCGGAAGCCTCAATGACCTTTTGGTTCACTCGGAGAAGTTCTTGTTATGAAACTATAGTGCATTTTTTAATTATTCAGCAGTACTAAAAAACTGGGTCGAAAAGCATAAGGCTCTCTCCCTATCCTTCGCTCCATTGCCGCCAAATGAGGGTACGAAAAAAGATTGAAGACCATACCTTGACCCTGGAAAAATAGCCTAGGAAATTTTACTGGAAAGAGGAGAATAGCCAAACTAGCTTTACATTTACACTATGCACACATAGAAATTGTACATTGGATGGCATGGTTGTATAAACTAACATAATAATATATTTGTGCTGATCATATACCAACTACTTGGTGACGTCACAAAAACGTCGAACATATGGTTTTGATTTTATACAAAATATTTAGAGCTCTATTTACCGAAATATCGGGCCAGCAAAGCCCCCGTGGCCCACTCCAGGCTAGCCCTAAAAGGACTAAGAGAGAGGCAAGGTCAAACTCTCCATGCCTTCTCCCATGTACGCGCATAGCTATCACGCAAAAATAGAAGTACGGCTCCTCTCCCTCACATTCGCGTAGGCCACTGCCGGCAAAGTGATGAAATGCTTCTACAAGAAAGGGGTTGAAACAGGAATTGAAAATGGAATTCAGTTTCCACACCATGCCCTCACCCGTCACGTGCACCAAGCCACCTAAGAGAAAGAAGAGAAAAAAAGAAATAGTGATAGCAGAAACGCAACTCCACCTCACCAAATCGATGCAATGCATTTTTAACATTTTTTTGGTGGCCATTAGGAAATTTTGTTCTTCTACAAAACACTTCTCTACTCCATTCTTGGCAAGTTAACAAGGCAGGCAAGTATTTGGGCGTGTTTTCTGTAATTGGATGTCTGTTATGTGTATGTGTCTACCAACTTTTTAAATGTCGCGAGTTTCATCTTGGGTCTTCCCCCGTGAAAGGTGTTTATGCAGTAAGTGATATACTGAGTCGTTCGTACTCGGTGTTGTGCCACCACGAGAGTAGCGATAATATCTTTCTGGCGAGGAAAATCAGTGGGAGGTTCCATGTACTCGTCCCTTATGGAGATTGAAAGTGTTTCATGGGTAATCACCCGTTGTTACTACGGCGAATTTAAGTATGTCCCACTTAGAAGTGTTTATAAGGCAAGTGATCAAAAAAATGGTTTGCTTGATGGTTGACCATGCCATGTGAAGCACAATGCAACCAGAGACGACTCTCTAAAGTCGGGGGAGGGGGGGGACTAAATATAGGAGTAAATGTTTAAAAAAACTCCTGCAGGGTTACTTTATAATACCATTTTCAAAATACTTAACGATACTTATTTAATCGACTCTTAAATTATATGTGGACACAATTTTAAAACCTGAGTGTATTCAGAACTTTGTCCAGCCTCTTTTTAAGCATATTTACACTTTGGTTTGAAACAACCTCCAAGCGAAGTTGGTTCCAGATATTAACTATTTTATAAAAGAAGAAATTACTGCAGATGTCAGTACTTAATGTGACAATAAAACCCACACTAATAGACGGAGTTTATTTCCCCGACAGTTTCGATGCCCACTGGCATCCTCTTCGGGTCGATACAGAAAAAGGAATGAACAAAAGCAAGTAAGGAAACAATCCAGGAAAGGTAAGGAACATTCTAGAAGGCCAGAGACCATTAAGAAATTCACACCTAGGTTAGATCCCGTTCACCCGACACCGGAAGGGATTTTTTGATGACCAAGAATCTCATCAAAGAGTCAAGCTTATAAGTACCGTCACGCAAATTAAAATTATATTTTTGTTCTATACATACAGATTCTATTATTTTTCTTTTGACATAATTATTACATTTATAAAGTAACTTACTTGATTCCCAATCTATGGCATGATTATTTTGGTTGGCATGATAAAAAATTGCATTATTAGTGTTACAACATCCGAAGGCATATTTATGTTCCTTAATACGAGTTTCAATATTTCTTCCAGTTTCTCCTAATATACTAAATCACAATTTTTACAGGGAATACAGTAGACACCAGCTTTCTCCTGTTTTGCAAAGTTATTCATAACCAATTTACTTTTTACAGTAGACGAATATTTGAACGCCAAATCAAACCTAAACTCTTTCGTCAAAGGTTTTACACTTTCTAAGCGGAAATGGAATTCATGATGATGGTGTTAAAAGCTCAATTATTTCTTCCATGTTTCTGAGAGCACTCAGGATTTGTAGCGCACATTTGCTGCACTCAGAAAATTCAAAGATTTGGAACATTTTTATAATTTAAAATATCCTGAGTGGTTTATCAGAAAGGCGTATTTTAAAGTCCGGAAATCTTTTTAGGCACTTATTCCTTTTCCTCCCGCAATTTCATGCTTCCCGCTTAGGTCAACTGTACGCCCTTGACAATTGGTTAGGTTAAGTCATGATATTTTCGTTAAAATATTCGTTAGTATTTCGTTAAAATATTCGTTAGTTTTAACGAAAATATCATGACTTAACCTAACCAATTGTCAAGGACGTACAGTTGACCTAACCGGGAAAAAAGAAATTGTGGGGGAGAAAAGGAATTTTTTTATGCCCTTCGGGAACATTTAGTTAACCAAAAACAGTATTTGAGTTTGTCTTACATTTCCGGCTTAGAAAGTGTAAAACCTTTGACGAAAGATTTTAGGTTTGATTTGGCATACAAATATTCGTCTACTGTAAAAAGTAAATTGGTTATGAATAACTTTGCAAAACAGGAGAAAGCTGGTGTCTACTGCATTCCCTGTAAAAATTGTGATTTAGTATATGTAGGAGAAACTGGAAGAACTATTGAAACTCGTATTAGAAAACATAAATATGCCTTCGGATTTTATAAACACTAATAATACAATTTTTTATCATGCCAGCCAAAATAATCATGCCATAGATTGGGAATCAAGTAAGTTACTTTATAAATGTAATAATTATGTCAAAAGAAAAATAATAGAATCTGTATGTATAGAACAAGGAGATAATTTTAATTTGTGTGAATGTACTTATAAGCTTGACCCTTTGATGAGAGTCTTGGTCAAAAAATTCCTTCCGGTGTCAGGTGAACGGGATCTAACCTAGATGTGAATTTCTTAATGGTCTCTGGCCTTCTAGAATGTTCCTTACCTTTCCTGGATTGTTTACTTACTTACTTTTGTTTATTCTTTTTTCTGTATCCACCAGAAGAGGATGTCAGTGGGCATCGAAACTGTCGTGGAAATAAACTCCGTCTATTAGTGTCGCCTGAATCCATGTTCAGAATAAAAAATTAAATGTTTGATTCGAGGTGATACACAATACGTTCTGTAATAACTGATTCCAACAGTTTGCCGACAATTGGCGTTAAGCTGATCGGGCAGTTATTACAAAGATTTTTTTGCCTATTCCCCCTTTTTAAAGATTGGTGTTACATTTGCTAATTTCCAGTCGGTTGGAACTTTCCCTAATTCGAATGATAGTTTGCATATGGTTACTAAATCATCAAAAATATTGTAGCTAACCTCTTTTAATACCCTCGACAGAAATGAGTCAAGACCGAGAGAGAGAAGAGAGAGAGAGAGAGAGAGAGTACAGAAACGGGTTGACATTGTTTCATTATTTGGCACTTAGCCTAAAATTTCATCACCTACGCGACACTTCCAGAAAGCGGAGATGTGATTTTGGCGGGATACTGCCCCAACGTTTATAGAAAACCTTGAGTATCCTCTACTTAAAATCAAAGCAGCGTTCCTCACTAATTGATAAAAATGCATATTATCGATGATCTTTAAGCTACAACAATACAAATTTTCTTATGCTTTGTTTTGCCTTTTGTTTCGTTATCAAATTCAAATAACATTTCATTATTTAACTGAAATCATTATAAAATTAATAAAAATAATATAAATTCGTAATTAAGATTTTCAGAAGGAAAAATCTCTCATTTCGTCAACATT